>WWET01004142.1:63946-80924 GCA_011038615.1 Limnodynastes dumerilii
TACTAGCGACGGCGGCCGTAGCTCAGGATCAGGGCCTTTATCACGTCCCATATTTAATTTCCACTGCTTACGTAGGAGCACATAGTTTTTTAGTCACAAATACAACATATAATTTTAATAAAAATAGTAATATATTTTAATATAATACTTACATTAAAAACGTTAAAGCTAACATCACATAGCACTTATTAGATGATGATATTAACATTCTAATATTTTAATATTTAGATATTAAGTGGTTAGGGTTAGGGATTTATTACATTTTTAATAAGAGTTCTTAATAAATTTCAACATTTTATATACACTGTTTTTTTATTGTTCGTTATCTGTAAAATTTTATTAGATATGTCTGACAATTAAGTGGAGGTTCAAAAGTTATAGCATTTAAGAAATAGTAAGTTAAATATTTAAAAATATAGAATAATAATCCCTGTCCTTGATATACTAGTCCTAGCGGATAGATTTTGGGGTAGGGGATAATGAAAGTCGAGAGATCTTTATATATGAGGAATAATATTTATACCTAATATAGATGCTCTTATTCTAGAATAATAATCCATAGCAGATAGATTTTGGATAATAGGGTATCAGATAGAGATTTAGTATCTTAAAATAGAAATTATGCGACAATTAACATTGGAGTAGAGTTTCATAGAGGACATATGTAAATTTAGGCAAATAGCTTAGAATTTATTAGGATAGGTTGGTACAGGGAGGCTATAAGGTTTTAACAGGGGAACCAACAGTAGGGCCGCTTTGAATAGGAATAGAGAGATCGTAAGTGGTTAATATGAACACAAGAAATAAATCATTAGAGCTGTTTTGTGAGGATGAATAGAGATACTTCCTCCCTCAGCCTTTTTTAAAATAAAGTAAGAAATAAAAAGTAAAAGCAGTGTTGTGAGGGTGAATAGAGACATTCCCCCCTTAACCGCTTAAGAATGTGCTTAATTGTAATGTAAATGTACACCATGTTTATTCTTGGGACTGGATGAGATAATTGATCAATCGAGTATGTAAGAATACAAAAATGTTAAAAACTTGTAGTCATCAACAATAAGAGATTTTTTAGATGAGGTTTTTAAGAGTTTAATAATGAACTGTGTAAAACACGAATGGTTTGGGATCGTATGAAATAACAAATCAAACTAAAAAGTTTTTGTGATTTGTATTGAGGATAAATATTATTGGAAAAATATATCTGGGCAACTGTAATTATTTTACAATGCTACGAACCCAGTGGCAAACACCGTATTTTGAAAGGGGGGGTTTCCAATGCATGTAATATATGTGGGTATATTAGCATAGCTGCAAACATTTTGGAGCCCAAAAATGGGACAAATAAGCTCCGCCCCATCCAAGCTCTGCTCCAAACCCGCCCCCACTGTCAAGCCGCACAGGGCAAAAATTACCCCTAGCCTATGAGTGTGTGTGTGTGTGTGTGTGTGTGTGTGTGTGTGTGTATGTTAGGGAATTAGACTGTAATGCGACAGAGGTTGATGTGAAGGACTGTTTAAAATTGTAAAGATCTACATAATATGATGCACTGTTAAAAAATAAAACATATGTAAAATGACGATACTGGTCATACTATCTGACTGCCAAGACATGTAAGACATCCATTAACGTTCTCTGTGAAAGAAGGACTTTTATAATGTTATAATGTAGATTTTAAAATAATAAAAATTCTACTTTAAGGAATTGCATTGTTTATTTCCTGTAGCAAGTTTTGTTCTGATACTTTTTTTTATAGGTGGTTTATAAGTTTCTTCTTTCACACATTAAAATAGTAGTTTTATATTGAAGGTACACATCTAATAGCAAAAGTAGAGCACATTACACAATGGACCAGAGCTTGTGTTGTGACCCATTCACCATCCCTACCTGTTTTCCTATTGCAGTGCAGGTCAGGACCATCTTCCTCCATGTCAGTCTGCATCACATAAATGTTGCCCATTCGTGGCACCCGTGAAGCCACCCGACTTTTTAGAATTTTCTCTTTTTTTTTTTTTACATTTTTCTATTTTTTTTTTACATTTTCAATCTGGGCAACCAGAACCTCCCCCCTGGGTGTGCCACTGTATGGACCAACTGCATTTTGAATATTTCTAAAGGGGCTTGCACTTTGTAGATCAATATTAAGTGGCTTAGACATGTTACATTCAGATTATGTGGCTCTGACATTTTACAATCAGATTGCTGGGCAAAATGCATTTTTAAACAGTCATATGGGACTAATATATTGGACACCATTATAATGGGGCTTGAATAATAAAGAATTAAAGATGCTGAGGAATTTTGAACTTAGACGTGTACATGTTTTTTTTTTCATACTGACATTATTTTTGCAGCTATTGTTCTTTGAGCAGCATTATATTAACCCTTGCCATGCTGACACTTATAGTAATACAAGGCACAGCATGGCCTAAAACATATGGTCATACTATGCCTTGTAGTACTATTCACACCTTCATAGAATGCTGCGCTATAGTTTTTGAAGTCGTAAAAACACCTGTAAAAGATTTTTACAGGTGTTTTGCAGCCAAACATTTTATGGAAGTGACACACACAGCAGGAGCTTTTAAATGGCGCTTTTGCACAAAAAGGCGGCGTGAGATTTTTCGACGCTTAGTAAATCAGTTGATTGTTATGTTACCCATTGAAAAAAATAGCCATGGCGATCTTTGCCATGGCGATTTTTAAAACTGAAAACCTTTGGTAAATTCGGCGACTACTAAATTGCCGCAAAAAATTGCCCTCAGGGCCTCATTTACTAAAGTCAATTTTGCTAAAATCGACCAGAGAATATGACAGGGCCCTCACTAGAGCCCTATAATGTCTATGACGTCAAATTCTGTCTAAAAGGGGGGCCTCTAGTGACCGAATGGTCATTAGCAGCGGCACCCCCAACCAGGAAGCAGGAAGACGTCATGGCAAGTACCAGAAGACAAACACTAACAAAGAAAAAAATCCACCGATAAACAATAACAAAGACCGTCCACTCCACAACAACACACAGGATGGTACCAACAGAAGAAAGAACCAACATCAAACATCCCCCAAAAGGAACTTTGAACAACATTATCAAAGAAAACCCCACTACAATGACAACCACTACCACCAGAACACCAGAACAACCGACATGAATACAGGGACCACCAAAAAAATGAAAACAATAGACAGAACAGGAAATATGAAGAGTATGAAGACAAACAACAACAAAGAAGACAACCCACCCACGACCAACAAGAAGAAAGAAGAAACGAACATCAAGATTACCAACACAGAAATATGGGAACATATGAAGAAGGAAGATGGTACCAATATGAGGATCATCCTTATCATAGAGAACAAAGAGAATATGAAGACTCCAGGAATTATGAACAATACCAAACACAAGAAGTAGAATATGACTACGAACAACATGCGCCCAACACTTGGGAACCCTACCGCCCACACTACAACAGAAGGAGTTCAGATCGTCATTTTTTAGAACAAGGCTGGGATCAACATGTAAAGAAAAGATAAAACCAAACAAAAGAGGAAAAAGAGGAGGAAACCCAGAAAAAAGAAAAGAGAAAAGGAAAAAGAAAACGAAAGAAAGGGGGAAAAAGAAGAGAAAAAAGAACAAAAACACACCTACCACCTAGAGGATACATGTAAAATATTTAACCTCAGCAGTCAAACACTAACTGAAGAAGAAATATCAGTACTAAAGAAAGGGCTCAAATTTGCCCCTACGAGAGCTACCAATCCTTTTGAAATCTACATTGACGTACAAAAGTATATACGAAAACTCACCCTCAAGAAATTCTTCTTAAACGAAAAAAACGAACTCACTCCTGTATCCAACACGGAACCTACTAACAAATTGAAAGGCCCATCCACCTTCTACCCCAAACATGTAAAAGGAAACTTTATTGAAACTTTCTTCAAAATGGTATGGGATGAAATGGAAAAGCTGAATCTGGAGAAATTTAAAGACAAACCCAACCTCACCAAAGGGGAATTTGGGGCCCTTAAAACACTCAAAGAAAACAAAGAAATCATCATCAAGCCTGCCGAAAAAGGGGGGGCGGTAGTAGTCCTTAATAAAAAGGATTACATAGAAGAAATCAACAAGCAACTCCACGCGGACAATACATATCAGGAACTTAAATCAGATCCGACCCTCAAGATTACAAAAGCTTTTCACATAATGACAACCAAATATTTTGAAAGAGGAACAATCAGCAAACCAGAACTGGACTTCCTGAACATCCAGAACCCCACAACACCAGGAATCTACATATTACCCAAGATTCACAAAGACCCAATTAAACCACCAGGACCCCCAATCATATCTGGCTCCAATTCACTAACCAGCAATCTATCAGCCTTCATAGACCACCATCTTCAACCTTTTGTCTCAACGACCCGATCCTATCTCAAAGATACCACAGATCTGATACAAAAACTAGAAAGAATTACCTGGAAAGACAACATGACGTTAGTCACAGCCGACGTCAGTTCTCTCTACACTATCATCGAACACTCGAAAGGAATACAGGCCACCACGGAGATTCTAAGGAACTCAGAAATGGACAAAGCCCTCATAGAACTTATTGAGGAAGGAATTACCTTCATACTGAAAAACAACTATTTCTACTTTGAAGGCTCCTATTACCTACAGAAAATTGGGACTGCCATGGGGACTAGATTCGCTCCCAGTTTTGCCAACTTATTCATGAACGCATGGGAAACCACCTATGTTTGGACAGATCATCCCTGGGTAGCGAATCTATCCTCATGGCACAGATACATAGATGACATCATCTTCTTCTGGGAAGGACCTCCAGAACATCTAGCCATGTTCTGTGAATACCTCAACAACAACAATTGTAATATCAAACTTACTTTTGAGAACAGCACAGACCATATCAACTATCTGGATCTCACCATTTACATTGAAGATAACACCATAAAAACGAAAACTTTCAAATAGAAAACAGACTCGAACTCATACATAGAGACATCAAGTTCACATCACTCCAACTGGCTCAACAATATACCCTTCGGCCAGTTTAGAAGAATTAAAAGGAACTGCACAGATGACATAGTCTGTACAGAACAGACCGAAGATCTGAAAAAGCAATTCAGAGCCAAAAAATACAAGGAAGAAATCCTAATGGAGGCAGAACAAAAAATTAAAGACATAAATAGAGAAAATATTATTCATCCCCCGGAAGGAGTCATCACTACCAAAAAAGACACCCAGTGGGCTTTCCTATCAAAATTCGGACCCAACCACAGAAAAATTGAAAACATATTCAGAAAACACTGGGTACTCCTAAAAAAGGACCCCGTATTACAGTTCCACATCCCGAAAAAACCTCAATTCATATACAGGAAGGCAGACAATCCTAGTCAAAAGCAACCTCCCTGCACCATCTAGGAGAGGATCAATTAGGACGAAAGGATTCCACAGATGTGGAACCTGTACAGCATGCAAAGAAGTAAAAATGGACAAGACCAAACATACAGAAATCTCCATCAAAGGAAAAACTTACAAAATCAATCAGTTTACCACGTGCAACACAAAGAACGTGGTCTATCTAATAGAATGCCAATGTGGCCTTTTCTACGTTGGTAGAACATCACGCCCCCTGAAAATCCGCCTAACAGAACATATAAGGAACATCAAGAAAGGAGTTGAAACACACTCCCTACCGATGCACTTCAAGACCAAACACGAATGCTCTACAAAAGGCCTAAAAAATTTCTGGGCCATTCAACAAGTAGAAGGAAACTGGAAGAATAGAAACACCGAAAAAAGACTAGCAATGCTAGAAATGGAATGGATCTTTAAACTCAAGACCCTACAACCCAGTGGACTAAACCTTGACTTTGAGCTCAAATGGTTCATTTAAGCACCATCCTCTACCTCTCATACCCTGGGTCTGCCTCATAGCAGTCGCCCATGCCCACTTATAGTGCCAAAACAAAAATTTGGTCCTTAAATTTCACAACAAATAACTCAGCAGCATTACAGACAGCCAAAGTATTCATTGATCCTTTATTCACTGATCTTTTATTCAATGATCCCTACTCCTTGTAGTTCATTATCCTCCTCTCATATATATTTTTTGACATAGCCAATCTGTTTGATCCCAGCAACATATAGCAACCAAACTTCTGCAGCGCTTGAACTAAATCTTACAGCAACGGCCCATGTCCGCAACATAGCGCTACCAACACAAAATTGGTTTTTAAATCTACAATACACTACAGTGCTCTACAAAGAAAACTGGTATTCCCAGCACCGATTCTGGTCTCACCAGTACCAATCCTCTTGTTCTACTGATCCCCGTTTTTCCAACTATTTAATTGTCCACATTTATTTGTCCAACTATTTATTTGTCTAGAACTAGGTATTTTTCCAGCACTTGAACTAAATCCTATAACAACGGCCCATGTCCGCAACATAGCGCTACCAACATAAAATTGGTTTTTAAATATCCAATATAACACAGCACTCTACACAGAAAACTGGTCTTCCCAGCACCAATTTTCTCCGTTTAGTGCACTTTTTATACTACACGAATATGAAAGTCTTGAAGCTAAGGTTTGTCTCTCACTCACTGCTATTAAAAAGCAACAGTGTTTCATCATAGACACCAAAGTGTCCATCACAATGAACTATTTAAACGCAGACCACAAGATCAGCACACATTCTTTGACAAAGGCCGGTGCTTTTAATCTCATTAAGTCTCATTAGTTTTTTCTTTTATCTGTAGTCAGGCGCTGCTAGAAACATAAGATATTTTTTCCCATTGTGCACTTTCCTGGCTTCTGGAGGAGCCATTTATTATTGTTTCACCCAGCTGCTACACAGCGCTGAATATCTAAGAAACATATCCACCTATACAAGCACCAGAAGAGGCCGAAGACCTTCTTCAAGCAACGGAGAAGCCTCTTCAATCAATCAGAGCATCCTCTTCAATGAAGATGAGAAGATCAGTAAGCAACTTTACAAGAACAGCTTTCCAGACGTCCGGAACTACGCGCAAGTCATCCCAAGACAGATGACTGCAAAACGGTGAGTCTATACTTCACTTTCTTTGTTATTACACATTTTAACTATACATTTGCCTGAAGTTTAGCTACTACTGGGTGGCCACCATTATAGTTAGAATAAACACTCAGGGACACATTTATTACATTGTTTTATTGTTTAGTAATGTATTGTTTATTCATGTAATTTATTTCTGTTTATTGTATTGTTTTTTTACACATTACACATTACTTGGCATCATTTTATACCTGACGCTTATAGTACTAAAAGGCTCAGCATGGCCACAAGCACATGGCCATGCTTTGCCTTATATTACTATATGCGTCTGCATGATAAGGGATAGAATGATACCTGGTGATTTTGAAATGGACAATCGCCATGCTTTTTTACATAAAAGCATGGCGATTTGCACATTTCCAAATCGAACAACATCGATGGCGATTATTAATCGCCAGACAAAAGATCGGTTTAGTAAATGCTGCGATGTCTGCCGATGCATAATCGCTAAGAAAAAACGATTTTTAGTAAATGAGGCCCTTAGAGTGCAAACAATTGTGTACTAACATGCTTTCAGGTCTAGATCACAGAAAAAACGAACAATTGGCTGGTGATGATTAGTAATGTAGATTTGAAAATGTAAATGACAAGACAGAGAAAGAGTCATTTTTATATGAAAAAACTTGTTCTTGGTCTTGAGTTTTGTTTAGACACAATTAGCAACTGTGATTCTAGTGCAGAAAACAAGTTAGTTACCAACTATCTAGATATGCTTCAGAGAGTCCGCTGTATATATAAAGTGAGTCCTAGTCCTGGAATCCTTTTTGACCGAGGCATCGAATGAGAATTTAATTTTCCATTCCTACAGTTCCCTCTCTTCTATCTTCTTTACCAGGAGGCAGCTGGTCTTTGTTGGCCTAAACAGCAGCAGTAAATATCTGATCATATGAGATGAATCGTTTAGGGATTTTCCCATGTATTTAGATGCCTTAAAAGAAGTTAGACACATTTTTTGAGCAAGAGAGGTTGTTTATTACAGTACAGTTTTATTTATTTTTTACATATTGTAGATACTATAAAACTTTTTTTTCATATGGATTAACTAACAAATCCAATGTAATTCTGATTTCAATTGTATATATTGGAAATGCATAAATATTCACCCTTTCTTAAATAAATATTCAATATTAGTTTTGTAACTGGAATTCATACATTCAAATCCTTTTTCTTCTATATAATAATTAGCTACCTCACTGATTAATTAAGCAAAATTTACAAGAAACTATCAAGTATAAATTATTTGCACATTTACTGAGATATTAACTGGCTATAAATAAAATTTTAAAATACATACAAATTATTTGCAAAAAATATGCTTGTGTGATACACGTGTAGAATAGTATTACCTATTATAGAGACTGGCTTGTGTGATACACATGTAGAATAGTATTACCTATTATAAAGACTGGCTTCTGTGATACATGTGTAGATAGTATTACCTATTATAGAGACTGGCTTGTGTGATACACGTGTAGAATAGTATTACCTATTAAAGAGACTGTTTTGTGTGAAACACGTGAAGAATAGTATTACCTATTGTAAAGATTGGCTTGTGTGATACACGTGTAGAATAGTATTAACTATTGTAAAGACTGGCTTGTGTGATACACGGGTAGAATAGTATTACCTATTATAGAGACTGTTTTGTGTGATACACGTGTAAAATAGTATAACCTATTGTAAAGATTGGCTTGTGTGATACACGTGTAGAATAGTGTTAACTATTGTAAAGATTGGCTTGTGTGATACACGTGTAGAATAGTATTACCTATTATAGAGACTGGTTTGTTTGATACACATGTAGAATAGCATTACCTGTTATAGAGACTGGCTTGTATGATACACGTGTAGAATAGTATTACCTATTATAAAGAGTGGCTTGCAATATATTCTATAATATTGTTACTCTACAGCAGTAGGGTATATCTGGAAGTATGGAGTCTCAGGACAGTATATGACATACGGGTCAACTTTTAATATGTTGCTACTGGGAGATCCTGAAGGGAAGAAACAGTTGACACATTCCAAGTAGCTTGATGACATAAACTGAACTGAAATGCTAGGGGCAAAGCAATAATGGCATCATCAGACCCACCCCCACTACTTCACAAGCATTAAAGAATGGGACAGGGATTGATTACAAATGTTGTGCAGTTGTGAATAATAAACAAAATACTGTACATTTGAAATTTGCCCACTCCTGCCAACCCACCACCCTGAAATTATTTTTGTTGCTTTGCTCCTAACTCTGCAGCAAGACCTGTGGACAGCATTCAGTTACCAGTATATTACAGAATTGCTATTAGCAAAATATACTCTGCAGACTTATTCTTTCTCTTCCCTTAGAGTAGACCTCTGCAGCAGTTAATTAACTTAAATTAATACAATATTTCAAGTGACATAACACTGCATCAGTACTGGAAGGCCTTGCTCCACTTTCTGTGGACAATAATAGTAACATCATTCTCCTGCAAGAAGTGCAGTTTGTGGGATTCCAGCTTTTCCAGCAATGTAACAGTTAAACAGGTCTGATATATCCCCACAATTTAAAAAGTCTATCAGCGCAATCTTGACCTTATCATTTGTAGTGTCACATAGCTGCAGTTTGCTGCTCTATGACCGATTTCAGAGCTGCACTTCCGTCTATTTGTCAGACGGAAGCGCAGCAAAAATGAGCACTGCGCATTTTCAGATTGGGAGCGCGCACAGAAAGATGAGTGCAAGTGTACCCATTTGTCTGTCTGCGCATCCGACTGCCCTGCGCCTATGGAACTTGTAGTTCCACAATATTTAAATGAAAAAAGGGGTGTTTTTCTCATGTTACTACTCCGTGCAGGGCTGTCCGGTGGCCGCTTAACAAATCGTACGCTTACACCATCCCTGGGATGGTATAAGCGTAAGGAGCAGCTCACCGAAACTGTAAAAAAAAAGTTAATTATTTTTTAAAAAAATTATAATAAAAAAAACAAAAAACAAAAGCATTATACATAAATAAACACATTTCCCCCCCCCCCATGCCGCTATAGCTAAAATAAATAAATAAATCGGTCCCGACAGGGCATGAACTACAAGCACCAGCATGCTTGTGGATGCCAGGATGCCCTGCTATCCAGGGCCCAAAGCACCATGTTAATGTTAATGTCCCCATACTAGTTATAATAAATGCTAGAGCCGGCCACTGTAATAAAAAAAATATGTACAGAAAATAATAAAAAAAAATACCCACTTACCTGCTCTGCTGGGGTCCAGTCTTCTAGGCTTTTAATCATAGGAGGGGGGGGGGGCTCGGCAAAAAAAAAACCCTGTTGTCACGTTGCAAACTATGTCCTGCAAGCAGGAAATCCCGGTCCTAATGAAATAAGAATTCAGACACTGGGCAAAGGGTATAAATATGCCCCAATGACCGGACAGGTTTTTTTATTATTTACTGAACATATTTTTTTTAATTACAGTGGCCGGCTCTAGCATTTATTATAACTAGTATGGGGACATTAACATGGTGCTGCGGGCCATGGATAGCAGGGTATGCTGGCGCTTGTGGTTCTAAAAAAACGCCAGCATGCCCTGGCATTCATGGGCATTCTGGTGCTTGTAGTTCTACAAGCATCAGCATGTCCTTTCGGTCCGAAATTATTTATGAGGGAAGAGGTTAATTTTTTTATTATTAAAAAAAACGGAAAGCTTGCCTTTTTTTTTTCTAATGCTGTTTTTGCTATGGCAAATTCAGAGGTGTATATTTCTAAAGATGCATTGCACATCCGCGAAAACTCTGAATCTGGTCCCTATTCTACCTCTTCTTGTCTGCACCAATTTAGGATTCCTGACTTAGTTCATGATTTATGATGGACATTATCAATAATGTTTCTGTTGGTAGTGACCAGGACTGGATCCGATACTTCCTTCTTTTAAGAGGATTCAAATCGTATCATGGCCATTTTGTGTTATGGGCATGTGCATGCATCCGTGCTATCCGATCGGAACACATAGCAACCTATCCAGACTTGAAGGAACAACACTTCCACACCACTGTGGATTAGTCGCGCTGTTTTTGTGCATCATTTTGCATTGTTGCTTTAGGATCTGATTGCATAAGAATTTGATCTAAGCAGTGACGTAACTACCATTGATACAGGGAGTGTGGCTACAATGCGCCCAGAGGAGAGGGGAGTCCTTGTCAGTCAACCCTCCTGTGCATTCATAGAACTCTGTCAGAGGCTGGCAGCTTAAAACAGCACTCAGGACTCAAAGTATGAATGCTGAGCACTGTTGCTTCCGACAACTTCATATACGCCGGGTGGGAGGGATCTGTCCCATTTCTGCCCAATGCTATGGAGCCCGAGTTGGTCAGCTTCCGTCCTTGGAACTTAGAATCTGGTCCCTAGTGAATACTGGTTCAGCTAATCAGCACAAGAATATGGCCTTAACTAATATTTAAGACACCTGTAAGCATTGATACCTGCTGAATAAGATACTTTATGTCAAATCAAATAATAAAAATATAGAATTATGTACAACTTTTTATGGTTAATAAAGGTCTATTCTGCACTACCTGAGTATAATACATAATTAATGAGCATGTAAATGCTGGTGATAGATTTACTAAAATAGTTTCTGTTTTGTTTATATGTTATTTATTATCATCAATGCATTATACTACTATGGTATTACAAATATTATGAACAGCATTTTTATTGAATGATTTCATTAAAATTTCTGAACAAACTAAAGCTAACATTTCAGGATTTTTTTCTTTTTTAAATATTGCAATATTATTTTCTTATTGTTTATTAGTAGAACTTACCAATTAAGCTTGTGTGAGGTGAGGTCTCTAGGTATTTTGTGATTATTTCAGATCTGGGTACAGGAAGCACACAAGGAACTTCACCCAGACTCAAATACTAAAAAACACCCTGAATGTGGAAAAGTCCTATGTAATAATGAGAGGTTTAGGAGCGATCCAGATGTGTACCTAAGTGTGGCTCTTTTTCGTATGGCCACTTAACAGTCAAAACACACTCTAGTTTATTTTGCTTTCCCTGTTATTTTATGTTACTTGACAGTGAATATTTAAATAAAATATGAAATAAAATGTTATTAATCAAAAAATGATGTAAAAACATCATGCTTCCCCTAATTACCTACTGTAGGCTATCAGCACAAAACGTAAGTAAAGTTAAATGCTAATCAAATGGTCACAAATAGCTGTGAAGTCTCAGCTGTCAGCAATTTCTTGCACTCAGACATGCCATATAGCATATGACCACCTGTACACTTTGTGTACTTACGCTAACGTTTGGGCTGGGATTAGGCTCATTATCTGGTAAACACCTTTACTGGTTCATACCTTCTACCCCCTGCATCAACATGAACATGCAATCACAGTAGAGAGCTACTACTATATACGCTCTGTTCTGAGCATGTGCAGTGCAATTAGTGCCCAGATACACGCTTCACTCAGTCTGGATCAGGTCCATGGTGTCTGTGTTGCCTGACAATTCTTCAAATAGTGTCTTAATATGACTCCAACTTATATGATTATATGTAAAGTGTATGGAATGGATCAATTTGATGGAGCACTGACCAGCAACATACAGACCTAATAATCAGATCTTTCAGTTTTTCTGAATCCCCTCACTGCTGCCTGAACCAATGCTATTAGAATCTGTGCAGAATCGCTGAAAAATAGCCCCAAATAATTGGCAATGTGTGTTCACTATCCGATGCCCCAGGTCATTAAAATATTATGTCGGTAAAAAGGGACATCACATAGTATGGAACCAGCTTAAGCCATACTCACTTCAGTTATTAAGATAAACCTTTTTATGTCTATGCACTGTCTACAGGTTGATTTTATGTATGCACTAATTTTGCCTACTTTATATGGTCACGTTTTGTCCACCGCATGGTGTTGCGGAATACTGCTTCCCATGCAAATATTCAATATCCATGATTAAAGTGATGATTATGAACATTACAGTAAAAAGAATGGGATTATGGTATGAGCGCTGGGGTTTTAACTTTTCACTTACAGTTCTGATAAAAGTTCTTCTCTTATATCTTTCTTCCCGGATATATTTTTCCATATCTTTCTTCCCGGATATCTTTTTCCAACTCTTTCACACAGGGAATGGTAATGTTCTCAGTCCTTGTTCTTTCCTGTTCTTCTTAAATCCTCCGTTCTTCTTCCGTCTCTCTTTCCTTCCTAACCGCAGAAAAAATAAACAGAAGACCATGCGCCTTACCTCCGGTAAGTATTTTAAACGTACCACAAAGAGCCAACTTACAATAGTCGTCTCTTGTGGAGTAGACCTTATAAAATATTTCCTCTGTTATGATAGAGTTCCCGCCCGGGGGTCATCGACCGTCTCCTCTTATTCCTCCATATGAAAAAACCTTGTGCCGTACCACTTTTTTCTGGGGCTTCGCTCTTGAACAACGGAAGGAAAGAGAGATGGAAGAAGAACGGAGGATTTAAGAAGAACAGGAAAGAACAAGGACTGAGAACATTACCATTCCCTGTGGGAAAGAGTTGGAAAAAGATATCCGGGAAGAAAGATATAAGAGAAGAATTTTTATCAGAACTGTGAGTGAAAAGTTAAAACCCCAGCTTTAGGCTTATTAGGCTTAATATTATCAGTTGTAAACAATAGAGAATTTATTTATATGCCAAATTATTTAAAGGGAAGTTATATATTTGGAAAGAGTTGGAAAAAGATATCCGAGAAGAAAGATATAAGAGAAGAACTTTTATCAGAACTGTGAGTGAAAAGTTAAAAGCCCAGCGCTCATACCATAATCCCATTCTTTTTACTGTATTGTTGTGATTGAGCAGAATACCATAGATATTGATTATTCTGTTTGCCACATTCTTGAGGTGTATAGAGGTATTCACCTAGGGTATTAAGGTGACAGCTGCTAAGGGAGGAGCGTGGTTTTCACTTCATTTTTTAGAATGATTATGAACATGTTGGAGGTCAGTTACTACAAGTGTAATATATGTGGGGGCAGAGTGAAATTAATAAAATTGAGGCTATTCTTTAGTGTCTTGTCTTGAATTCATATATAAAATTTATGTTTTGTTCTAAAATAAGTTTAAGACTTCAAAAGGCACATTTATGGGTAGAGTAATGAAAATGTTTAGCTAAGTATTTTCCTTTCTGAAAAAACTTTTATGGAAAACTTAAGGGGTGGCGGTGACAAATACCAGTTCTTATAAAATACTATTAAAGGGACACCATCAGCATCCGTGGTTGTTGTCTATGGAGCCCAAAGTTGGTGTAAAGCCCATTTAAAGTTAAATACTGGCTCTCAATGGATAACATAAAAATACTATAATGGAAATTCAAAGAAAAGTTTAAGAGCATACACATTATACAAGAAAATATACTTCCAGGCACAGTTCTAACTATGTATTACTAAAAACATTCAAAACATTCAAATGAACAATAGTGTCAATTTTATACCAGTATAGTCCAATTTATCTCTTGTGATTACAGTTTTTTCTTTAAGACAAAATAAACCATATGTTACTAGTATTTTAAGATGAAAAAGAGTAGTTCAGTTGATAGTAGACAGGAATCTGAAGCAAAAAAAATTATGGGTAAGCACTTTGTCATGTGCAAGGCAACCAAGTAGGCACATTTGCATATGATTAAATATACTGCATGCTTGTATATTTTGCAGTTTTTAATTATTCTTCTAGCCTTACAAAAAAAACTAGAGCTTGTCCTAATCATAAAACACTTATCTGTGTAAAAAGATATAAAGTAAATTTAAAGACTTACAGTGCCATTATGGCGTTTCAACAAATGGCACACTACACACTGGATAGGCAAGACAAGTACAGACTACTAATGCATTTAAATGTATTCTGTAGATTATTTTACACTTAATCTGGAAAAAAATAGTCTGGGCTAATATACTAAGGATGCCAGGATTTTTTATAAATATACATTTAGGGATATAATTTCATTCAATTCGCCTTTCCATTCATACAGATTTTTGGTATATGATGGTGCTCAATCCCGTTGAAAAGAAGAAGGGAAATGATGCATGTCTCCAGCCCCTTTCCATCGTATTGTGGGATTTTATAAAAGTACTTAAATCCCTAATTGAGGAAGAGTACATTTGAGGAGGAAAGCATGTCACAGTGAGTAAGGTAACTATACATGAACCATTCAATACATAATAATTAGGTATGTGTGTATAGTGTATTAACATAATATTCTATTCACCAGTATATTTTGGTGACTTTACAGTTTCTTATCCATTGTCTACTATAATATACAGTCAAAATGCACTTAACATTAAGAATTTATCAGTGTTCATTTTCTTTTCATTTTCATGTTAAGGCTGGCAGGGTTCACAAGGGAACTCAATTTATTACATCTTCTTTACAAAAGATCAACTATGTTCATAGTTTATTTTAGGTTCACACACTACTTGCTCATAAGGGTTTTGATGGAACGCGAGAAAGTGCTAACTGCAGTTGCTACAGTGGCAGATTGTTTGGCTAACTGACCTACCACAGTCCGACTATGTCCAATTGTCCTAGCACTGGATTCCTCTGCTGCTCTAAGCAGAAAGGTATAATTTCTCACCACTTCTTCTACTTTGCACAAAAGTTCCTGACGTTGACTTTCTAAACGGATCACAAATACTAATTTGACAAATGTTTCTATTAAGCCACAGAGAACCTTAAAACTGCAGGTCACAGCAGTAAGCATATGCTCTGGATTCTTATCAACTCCAGCCATTCTCCTACAGGATGCTCGAAACTCTTTGAAGCGCAATGTGAGCTCCTGTTTACGTTGACTCAGATGCACTGAATCTAGCTTTGGCTCTCCAGCCTCAGTGCTGACCAGACACTGGCGCAACACAGTAAGAAGTTCACTGGTATCAAGCTGGACTGACATAAAACCATCAGGGAGAGAATAGGAACGCCCACGTAAAGCATTCACCTTGGCCAGACTGCCTTCAAAAGTGGCAGTGCGAAGGTCAATCTCTTGTGTTTGATTAACTTCAGCTCCACTACACGCACTGGTATCTAGTACTTGAAGAGTTTGGCTTAAAATAGGAGTGGCCTCTGAATTTAATCTCATACCCGGGAGGATCTGCATGGGAATGGAGTATGATAATTCATCCCTGTCATTGTTGTCGTCAGCTGAGGAGCATTTTCGACAATTAAAGCAGTGTCGAATAGAGCAACACTTATCACCTGAAACATTATCTTCAGGAAGTTTAGTCTGGACAGAGAAAACTTCTTCTTGTCGGGGGAGAATAACTGGAGTTTTTTTCTCTTCCCTACTTCCTGACATATCTTGTGTTCTGGTTTTAAATACAGGGGGGTCACTTTCTTTCTTTTGTGACTTAGTTGGAGGTGGGTTTTTTGGCACTTCTTTTTTGTCTTCCTCTAGTATATTTTTCTGTGGGAGCTTTGTGTAGTGAAAAGTACTTTCATTGTGTGCTGCACAAGTATATAGACATGAAGCCATCTGTTCTGTGCTCCGGGACTCAAGACTAGAAGAACGTACAAGTCGAATTCCTGTTTGACCCATTTTCGGCACTGTTCTGTTTCTTTGCTCAGGCTCCAGAGGAGGGTTAGGTTGCATACGTATACCTCTTATGATGCGTTTGCAGTCACAGCTACGTCTCTGTTCACGGGACATACCTGGCACTTTTTGTACAGGACTACTACGTACCTGACAAGAGCAGCGCCCAGGAACCAATGAGCTAGGAATTTCTTGTCGTTGAACACCTATTTTACCATGTGGCTTCAGCAGTTCTTCTAGAAACTCCATCTCATACTGCTTAACTTTTCGCAGCTGTGCTTGACGTTCATCAGTTTCACGCCTCATGCGTGTAGGG
>WWET01004142.1:91782-102613 GCA_011038615.1 Limnodynastes dumerilii
TATTCTATTTTTTGGGGTCCCCATCTCCCCTTCAGGAAAGCTGCTCAGAGTTTCCCTTCAGTAATTTTATGTGAATTAGTGCACACTGCAGTTTGCGTAGCGCTCCTATTATTTTTCATTTATTAGAATATTGTTGCTTAAAATATTTATAATGGGCGAAATATCACGGCAGAGCTTCGCTCCAAATATAGGGGTTTACCTGTCCCTACTGGAAGTGCCCATGGAACTAAGGTAAGAGAAACCCAGTACAAGATGCAGTGTAATATTAAGACAATGCATAAATAAAGTATTAGTGCAAAAGTCATGTTGTAATGCAGAAGCAGATTTAAGCAATAAAAGATCAGTGCAAAGGTCTGAGTGTAACTGACGTCATCGCTTATATAAAAGGCTGCCCCCTAGTGACCGTATGGTCATTAGGAGCAGCACAGGAGAAGAAGAGGAGCCTGTCCCCGCCGTGTTAAGCACCAAAGAGCCAGAAGACCGGACCAGAACAACAGGGAAGTGACTACAATCAACCGGACGTCTCCAATCAACTGAAAAAGATTCTACACAGCAAGCAAGTCTTCTCAAGAAAGATGACAGCAAATGGTGAGTGACAAAAACTTTTATTCTTTTATTACATCACACATTCATACACAGTAGTATAGGACACAATGGCCAACGGAGGTAAGTGCAAACATTAGGGGACATTATTATTGAGGGAAAACGTTTATTTACATTCACACTTTTATTAATGGGTTAATGTATGTTTTGTGCAGACTGTCTTTTTTTTCTGTTACACGCATAACACACACAGCGCGGCATAGTTAGAAACCTTACCATGCTCACGCTGATATTACTACAAGGCTAAGCAATGCTTAGCCTTGTAGTTCTATCAGCACAGCATGGCTAAGGCTTTCAACCATGCTGCGGTCGGATTTCACACTCAGAAAAACACTTCAACATGTGACGTGTTTTTCTGGCTCGCAGGGTAAATTGTCACTAACCCGCCTCTAGGCAAGGGCAAATTGCTAAACGGCGAGTTAATGGTAATTTTATTGTGAGTTAGTCAAAGCGACCTTTGTGAATGCAGTGAGTTGTATGTGTAACATTGAAAAAATCACACAGGCGATTTTAGGCTTTACGATTTTACGATTTTACAGATGCCTAAACTCACGTGAGTTTACCTTTAGTGAATACGGTGATTTGATATTCACAGCAAACTGACTCGATTTTAGGCTATTTTTTTTAAATCGCGTTTTGTAAATATACCCCTAAAAGTCCACAACGAGGATGAGGTTTTGGGGAGATGTATGCCGGCACGCACTCCAAAGTCCCTTCCTCTGGTGTGAAGCAGATGTAATCTCCCCAAAACCTCATCCTCGTTGTGGACGCTTAGAGAGGGATCCGCGATCTGTAAATTATAACCCTACATCTTCAGCATTTTAAAGTCTGTCTACAATAAAGATTCTTCACTATTACCAGTGGACTCACTGGGAATTATTAACATTGCGCTTGTCAGAGGAGCCTGGGAGCTCCCTGAATTGGTGAGTAGATCTCCTACTGAAAGTGTGGGGAATATCACTGTACACTGGGTATTGCACTATTTTGGTCTCTTTTTCCATATGTATCCCATATACCACTGAGGATAGTCCTGGATCCTTACATTGTTTACTACTGTGGGGAGAACTAGGACTCCCTAATCTTCAGGAAACTGAACAGTTACTTTTATAGAGTTGAGCGCTTTAGTTTTGCCTCTGCTACATTGTTTCTTTGTTATGTATTGAGGCATATTAGTGTCTGATAATGTTACACTGCATATAGTATAAAGTTTGTCATTCACATATACCCCACATTATTTTTATTATTATATTATTATTAATATTATATATGAAATTCTCAGACCCATAACATAATTAAAATGTTAAATTAAAATGGGCATACAGTATCTTACCTTTCAACAACCTCTCAGATAGTTTAATATTCAACAAAACCTAATTAAAATGTAACTTAAATGTGTAATACATGTTGTAGTTATTTTATTTAGATATACTTGAGTATTAAATTATCTGGATTACCGCAAGGTAAGAGGTGGACATTTTTGTTAAACATTTTAATTATAATGTTTTTGCCCGGTGTCAGGGATGCCTAGATGGGAATCCAGGACAAATTATTGCCTTGCCCCGTTAGGTCTAAATTCGTCTCTGAACAGAATGCTTAACAGCCAGAATAGGATGTGAGCTAGATTAACAAGTGATTGCGTTACTTTTATTTATATTGGAGGTCAGTTACCTGTAATAAGCAATCAGAATAAACTGTTCAATGTGTCAATTCCTATTTGTATAAATAACATATAATGCATGTAAGATAGCTAGCCTTAAATTTTCAAAATATTAACAATAACATTTAAAAGAAGGAACTTTATAAAAATTGTACTTGATATATTTATCACTGGACCAGATTCAAAGGTCCAATTACAGAGGTAGCAGAGGTCTGCTGTTGGATCCCCGCCACATCCAAACATCTATCTAAGAGAGGGGAGAAAGATATATTTACCTAATATGTGGACTCAGCATCCTCTGCTCTCCTTACTCCATCCTGCTCCCTTCTAACTGAATGTTGGGCGTGACGTCATCACATCCAACACTTTCAGAGAGGAGCCTGAAGAATCAAAAATAGGAGGGCACAAATTTATTTTTTGAAGGGGGGCATCAGACATGCTAGCACCGGCCCTGCCTCTGCACATGTACGTACAGAGGTCTGGAAGTGTGCATGTAAGAGGGAAGTGAACTCCCATGTCCCCTCTCTCACACATGCGGACTGTGAACAAATTATGTGTCCATAGGCCCACCTTAAGTGCCGCGCAGATCTCCCACCAGCCACATACAGAACCAATACGAAAGTACCTAATTCCAGCTCCGTAAGTGTTCCACATACGTCCTTAATTTACCGATACTAGCTACTACACATGCGTAGTAACTATTTTACGTAATCCTCGTATCGTTTCATTACGTAGATTGCATATTTGCGGTCTTTTCCTTTTCTGCAGCTTAGTAAATCTGGTCCCTGAAATTTGCAATTTGAAGCTGCTACTGAATATCCACAATATGCTGTCAAAGGAGCTGTGGGTCGTCGGCGAGAATGGTCCTTTCCCGAAAAAGGCCATTTTATATCAAACAATTTTGAATTGGCTCTGGTATTGATTACTCTTGTCTTGCTGAGAACAAGTAATCGAAGATCTAGAAGATGAATCTGCAGCAGCGAAAGGTGAGAAGGTTATCCTACCCCAACCCTTATCCTTACCCTAACTCTCCCCTTCCATTACCCCAACCCTAACCCTCCCCTTCTATTTATTACGAGTGACGCAACCAGGGCGTTGAGTCTAACTAGAGCCTAGGCATCACTAGAGCCCCTGATGGTGGGGATAGTCTGGGCTGCAGGACATCTAGCAGGTCACGGCCCCCGAAAGTCACACCCAAGAGAAGGAAATAAAGTAAGGAAGAGAGAAGCTAAGAAGATGGGGAAAAGAAAGGAGAGAAGAGTAAAGGGAAAGCTAGAAGGAACTAGCTCTGATGATCGACACCAAGACACAGCATAATGAATAAGGGCACACTCTCATGCACTCTCACAGAGAAAACACCACAGAGGTACACTCAAACACACAGGGAGCGGGCAAGGCAAGGTCAAGAGGAGACAGGAGTGTAAGGAGAGAGAGAACACTGGAATGGAAGTGTGAACAGTGCGGCGGGGGACGGCAGCGCGCCGTCCCGAGTCCCAGGAACTCCGGCTGGTGGCTAATCAATTCTGATTGGCTGCCAGCCGGTCACATGGCACGGCCGCAAGCCAATCAGGGCTTGCGGCAGCCATATTGGAAAAGGGCAGGCGCCCAGGGTGCATTGCGGTGCCGTGGTGAGCCAATCAGGGCTCACCACGTTACCTATCCCATCAGCCCCTGAACAGCGCGAGCAGTGGCCGGAAGAGGCCGAAGAGTGAAGCTGGATTGAAAGAAAGGGCCAGAAGTGGCTGAAGAGAGAGAAGAAGATTCTGAAGAATTGGAAGCAGCGGTGCAGAAAGACAGCAAGGGAGGCGGTGGAGAGCAGTGCAAAAGAGCTCCACTTTGCCTCCACTGTCTCCCATCCTGCGCGGATGGGTAAGTGGCTATTGCCACTTGTCACTATATAAATCACTTGTTCCTCCCTCCCCGTTAACATCTTGTAACCCCGTGGGCAACGAGCTTACAGTGGCCCCTGGCTGGGAAAGCCTTATTGTCTGCCCACACTGCTGCCAATGGTATGGCCCAGTCCAGGCCTAAACTGGAGCCAGAGGACCCTCCTCTACGGGCACAGGGGCGAGGAACCCCATCTGAGGGCGCTAGGCCCTATTAGGTAGAGGGGTGCTAGACCCCTGTAGTACAGGGCATTAGGCCCTATAGGTATTTATAGTAAAAGGGTACTAGACCCTTGGTTAGATAAGGGCGCTAGGCCCTTTGTTAGAGGGCGCTAGGCCCTGTGTTTGTTAGCGGGCGTTAGGCACTGGTTAGGGACAGGCGCTAGGCCTGTGTTAGGCCTGTTTGGTTAAAGGGTATTAGGCCCTGTTACTAGTGTTGGGCACTAGGCCAATGTTAGGCTACTAGGATGCCGGATTAGAGGGCGATAGGCTCCGGAAGTGGTGAGAGGGTGCCAGGCCCTGGCTAGGGTAGCATCAGGAGAACACGTGACAGAGGACAGGTTGCGGTACTCGGAGGTAAGCGGTCTCTGGTAGGTGTAGTGGTGGCGAGAGAGTGCTTCAGAGACGCGGTGAGTATCAATACCTGTATTCCGTGTGGTGTCTGTTCCCCCTCCTTCCACAGGGTGCGGAGATGGAGCAGGAAAGGCGTGGGAAAGGTTCCGTCCTGCTCGTTTGTCATTGGCGAAAAAGGTGTGTCTGAGGCCTTAACCGGTGATGACGATTACCTCACCCGTGAATAACTTTCCCCGTTCTCTCCCGCAGGTACTTCCAGGGTTGATGTCCTACTAATGTTTGTCTTTTCTTTGCAGCATTAGAGATTGTCACGCCTGGCACCGGGAGAGAAACAGCGTGTCTTCTCTGGTGGATTCTTCAGGATCGGGTAAGGAACCTCTGGGGTGGGGGCGGGCCTGAGTTTTGTTTGTAATTCACAGGGCGCCGGTGCACCACCCGTTACAGAAGTAGGGAGTAAACTGGAGAGGGCTCTCAGCAATAGTTATAAAAGCACTAGGAAAGAACAATAACAGGAGCAGGTACAGACAGCGCCAACCATTTGCTATAACCAGCAGTCCCAGATGAGATTACCAGCTCTTAAAGAGTCTGCTATGCCATGAAGACAGCCAGGCAGTAAACAGAATGGGCTCAATCCCCAGTGGCCACATGATAGCATGCCCAACAGAGGACACAAGGTGAACTCCACCCAAACCCTAAGACTCCTTTCCCCGCAGCCTGACTCTAAAACTTCCTTCCCCATAGCCTAACCCTAAGACTTCTTTCCCTGCAGTATGACCCTAAGTCTTTCCCTCCCACAGCCTATCCCTAAGTCTTTCCCTCCCACAGCCTAACCCTATGTCTACTCTCCCCGCAGTCTAACCTTAAGACTCCCCTTCCTGCAGCCTGAGCCTCAGAATTTCTTCCCTGTAGCCTGACCCTAAGTCTCCCCTTCCTGCAGCCTAACCCTAAGTCTCCTCATAGACTACTATACTAGAGCCCCCCCATAATACTCACCTGTCCGGCCTGGTGCAGTGGGTCTGTGGTGGTGCAACTGGTGTATGGCGGCAGTTTCCAAATTAATGAATGGGAAAGTATGTGATTGGCATACTTATCCATTAATTAATAAAATTAAAATTTTTATCCTCATGTCTCCAGTGGTATCATTCTCAGCTATTCTTCGTGTCTACAGCTGTTTTTCCTGGACTCCTCAGTCTCCTGTTATCTGCTATAGTATCCTCATATTCAGTGCTGCATTCGCCAAGGATTCCAGTATTTCTGCTTCACCCCTGCAAGCCCATACAACCACCATCAGTGGCTCCTCTGAAAACAAGTCACAAGGTACTCCAGCCTTGCCATCCTAGAGGTGCACTCCAGCCTTGCCATTCCTGTTCTATGTCCAGTACACTGTCTACCGTGCTTGAGTCTATCTAGTCAGTTTCTATGTCTGAGTCCGTTGGTTCCACTACAATCTCGTGTCTCCTGTGCCTTCACTGGCTTCCAGTCCTCATGTCTCTCTCACTGCATCCAGGTTATCCAAGTCTTCATCTGTTGTGTCCAGGTCCTCCAAGTGTCCAGTCCAGCTCCAAACTGCCGTTCATCCACCTCCCAAAGCACCCTTACATCATCGTTATCCATCTCCTGAGGTAGTTTCTGCCTATCCTTCTCTGCCGATATGATCTTTGTCTTCAGAGGTTGAGGATTCAAGCTCTTTTTATATTTTATCCGGGAGTGCCCTTGGAATTCCAGAAGGTGTCTGGTATCTGCCTTCCAGAGGAAGGCAAAATGTTACAATCAACCCCTGTTATGACCGGACTTCTCCATTAGAGGCCTCTCGCGCTCCCTCTCCAGAATCTTTGCAGTACTAGATTCCACAAAAGGGGCTTCTGTTCTGGCCTGTATCTAAATCATTTGATTGCAGCTCGTTAACTGGAATCTTGCCAACCTGTTCAGACTTTATATAAACCGGCAACTCACACACTCCTGTCCTGGTTCATTGAAGTTATGTTGCATGTCCTGTCTGGTCTCTACTCCTGTGTTCCTGCTCCCTTGTCTCTGTGTGGTCTCCAAGTTTATTCTCATGTCTCCAGTGGTTCCCAGTCTCAGCTATTCTCCGTGTCTACAGCTGTTTTTCCTGGACTCCTCAGTCTCCTGTTATCTGCTATAGTATCCTCATATTCAGTGCTGCATTCACCAAGGACTCCAGTACTTCTGCTTCAAGTCTGCATTCCTCAAGAACTCTGGTATTTCTGTCATGTCTCACATATCCTCATGGACTTTCTGTTACCTTTGCTCCCTTCTCATTTATGGACTTCTGATTGCACAGTCCTTTCCGTGGTAAAGATAAACTCCTTCACATCATCCAACCAAGTCAAAAACCATATCAAAGTCTACAAAAAAGAGCAGATTTAATTGGGTTCACCACAAGGTGAACTCAAGCATGGAGAAGGCTTGGAATGGCTTGTCATTCAAAGCATACCATCATCTGTAAAACTTGATATATGCAGTGTTATGGCATTGGCATGAATGGCTTTAATTGGAACTGTGTCACTAGTTTTTATTAATAATCTGACAGAAGACAAAAGCAGCCAGATGAATTCAGTTTAGGGATATACTGTCTGCTCAGATTTAGTCAAATTCAGCAAAGTAGATTAAAAGATGCGTCACAGTAGAGATGGTTAATGAAAACCGAAAAAGTAACTTAGAAGTTTTTAAGGCAGAGAAGATGTCGAATATTCTGCTCCTGATCTCAACCTAATTGAACAAGAACTTCACCTGCTGGAGACAAAATAAATGCAGAAAGACTGATGACTATAAAGTATGAAAACTACTGCAGTAAAGGCTTTGAAGAACATAGCAAACATTTGGTGTGGTACCTGATTTCTAGCCTTCAAGCAGTTGTTGTCTGCGAAGGGTTTTTTGACAAAGTATTGAAAATGAACATTTTATTACCTATTATGTTAATTTATCTAATTACATTTGAGCCCCTGAAAATAGAAAAATGAATAAAAACTGTTGCAAATCCTAAACGTTTAAAATGATATTTTTGTTCAACCCCTTGACTGTACTTCATTTGCATCTACAGTGTTTACTTTGAAATCAATTGTGATGACATAAAGAGTTTAAATTATGAAAATTGTGTCACTGTTCAAATATATATTAACATTCCTTTATAAACAGATTTGGAATTTAGAATGAGATATGTAGGATAAACATAATGGACCGTATTCAGAATGAAGAAAGTCTGGTAATTTACCCACGCAAAATGCGTAAGTGGAGTGATTTCTATTCAGGGCGCATGTGCAGAGCATGGAGATACGAAGCGTAATTGGAATGATGCGCAAGTTATTTTCCGTACGTGAAAAAATGCGTACAAACATAAAAGATCGGACGGATTATTAATAAGTAGGCGTCAATCGAAATGTAAATAGCAAAAATAGGCGTGGTAATGCAGTACACGTGCGGTTGTATTTGCGCATGTTTAACTTCCGTCACATATACGCACACTAATGATAAGGTTGCTTACACAACACGGAAGTGTTCAGAAATTTATTCATTTTGCAAAACGTACTTATTTTGTATTAACGTACGGATCTATTACGAACGCACAGAAAATCTTCTTAAATCTGAATCCGGTCCTATGACATGATCAGAGATGGCAACATTCTACAATCCATGTGAGAATCATTCACAAACACCCCAAAAAAACATTGCCTGACACTGATTGTTTAAATTAAGGCTAAAGTGGTTTTATAATAAGGAATGGAAGTTTCTTTTTCTTAAAACCATCAACAGATATGCATCCTGAATATATTGGTCAGACACTGTCTTATAAAAACATTCAAGTTTCTAAACATATGCTGTATTGCATTCTGTGACACTGTAAGCAAAATACACCAAAAACATTTAGAGTGTTTAAGTTACCTGTTGTGGGCTGAGGGGTTGGGCTGGGGAAATCCTCAGAAGCAGCAAGAGCTTCCAAAGCCTGTAGAGTAGACACCAGAGCATCATCCAGTTCCCTTGCATGGTCTCTGACTGTACGTGTCTGAACATTGTCAATTAATGTGACTGGCAATTCCTCATAGCCACATATTGGCATCAAACTGACTTTCTCCTGGTCCTTGCTCTTTTCCTGGCTCCTTCCTTTAATCTGCTTAGGTTCTTCCTCATCTGAACTGTTGTCCCCAAATCCGGGAGGAGGGGGTGCTGCAGAAGGCAGAAGGGTTGCTGTTTCACCTACCTCCACTTCATCTGCTGCACCCTCTTCAGCATCCTCATGCTTTTCTTCCTTTTTCTCTTTAACATGTTCAGGAGGCGGGAGGGATATAAGATCGACCATATTGTCCCTACAGGTGGAGGAGCCACATGGATTAAAGCACTTCACATCCACACCGCCTCCTCCCGTTCGACTTTTCAATTTGGCTTTACAGGAGTCACAATAGAACTGATTGCTCTCAAATTTCACCTGGGTATCCATAGTGAAGGAACGGGACCTGCTGACCTCGGGCGAGTCCTTGATCCCAACCGCTCCATGTTGGTTGGAAGACCCCTTTGGAGTGGGGTCTGACTTTGTTCTTGGTCTTGCCTCATCCGTGAAAATATTCTGGTTGACATCTCTCCCCTCCTTGTCCTGTAGGTTGAGGTAGCACAAACCGATAGGCTCCTTGTTCTCTGATGTGGTATGGATTGAAGAAACTGGGCCCTTTTGGTGGGAGAACATTGAAGATTTGCTGGAGGGGGAGGATGCTTTAGCAGAAGTTGACATGCGTGACACTGGGGGCAGACTGATGTAATCTAAAATGTAGCAAATAAATACAAATGAATTTATTGTTACTTGCAGGAAGTTTTTGGAGAATAATTAAGGTCTACCACAGGAATTAATGTTTTCAAGTATTAAGTAAGTTTATATAACAATTAAGTGGTGATTAACGCCAATTAATAATTAAGATAACATTTGATTTTTTATTTTTTTTTAATAATGGATATTATATTTTAAAATTACAGAATGGCCAATCATAGGCACATGTGACCACAAATACACGGGACCAAGGGCGCACACAACTGCGGCCTGTATGATACCAAGGCAAGTTGAGTATTTATTTAGAGCGACCAAGCAAATTGCAGCTACTGATCGTAGATCAGCTGCGCTTTGTGTGACTCACTCATGTTCTCAGTATTTATTTTTTATTTACAAGCCAGCCAGAATCCCCCAAAGTGATTTAAACAAAGAAGCTGCTGCCCTTGTGTAGCAGTTATGTGTAGAGTGAAAATTTAAGTAAATTAAAATAAGTCATAGTTGCAGACTCTCCCGGAATGTCCGGGAGACTCCCGAAATCCTGGAAGATCTCCCGGACTCCCTGGAGAGGACTGTTTTCTCCCGGAGACAATACAATGTCCGGGAATAGTATTATTCCCGGACACTGTATTGTCACATACACAGTGACCAGACCGCTGCACCCGGGCACTGTGTATGTGTTGCTATGGAAATACATACACAGAGCCTGGACGCAACGGTCCGGGCGCTGTGTTTATGTACTGCTGACGCTGCGTGACGCTGACGTCAGCGTCATGCAGAAGAACAGGCGCCGCAGAGGACGGAGGGTGAGGAAGACTAAACAGGTAAGAGACTTATAAAAGGTTTTTGGGAGTTAACGTATGAGGGGGAGAGGGGGTAGTGTAAGGTTATAGTGTGTGTGTGGGGTGAGATAATGTTTAATTTTAGTATGTGAGGGGGAGTAATGTAATTATAGTATGTGAGGGGGGGAGTAATGTAATTATAGTATTTGAGGGGGGAGTAATGTAATTATAGTATGTGAGGGGGGAGTAATGTAATTATAGTGTTACACTCCGTTAACATGTCTGTATTTCTGTTCTGTTATTTTACTGTTCTATTCATTTTATGCCTGCCTATTTTACTGCTATGTATCTGCCATTGCTAGCT
Organism: Limnodynastes dumerilii; assembly: GCA_011038615.1. Taxonomy (NCBI): domain Eukaryota; kingdom Metazoa; phylum Chordata; class Amphibia; order Anura; family Limnodynastidae; genus Limnodynastes; species Limnodynastes dumerilii. The sequence continues at coordinate 102,419 of WWET01004142.1, forward strand.
GTGCAGCTAGCTGCACATTCCCAGCTGCAGCTATTAGCTCTGGAGGTGTGTCAGGCCCTCCTCACTGATTGGAGGAGGGTTCTTTAAATAGCTGCTGCTGGGATCTGCACACCGTCGGTTATAGCGTCTGGTCCTTGCTTTATGCTCGCTGACATCATGTGCCTGATAAGTGCTTTTTGCTCTTGCTACCCTGTT
>WWET01004142.1:110236-126063 GCA_011038615.1 Limnodynastes dumerilii
TCCCCATTATGTCTCAAGCTCCCCATCATGTCTACAGACCCCCCCAGTATCCACCATCATGTGTTCCAGCCCCCCGGCATTCTCACAATGGCGGTTTTGAGTCCCTCCTCTGCTACCTAGCAACAACCCTGTTGCTGGGTAGCAGAAGAGGCACCCCCTGCCACCATCTCCACCTTACCTCTGCATTCTAAAAGTTCCTGCCAGATCCAAGATGGCGGCTGGGGTCCTTCTTTAGGACCCCCACCGCCATCTTGAATGTGGCAGGAACTTCCTGAATGCGGAAGTAAGTTGCAGAATGTGGAGATGGTGGCAGCGGGTCTCTCATCCGCTGAAGCCATCTCATAGTTACATATAGTTACATAGTTGTTGAGGTTGAAAAAAGACAACAGTCCATCAAGTTCAACCTGTTTTGGATCTCCTGTGATCCCTATCTTTATATTTGAAGTTAAGCCATATGAAGCAACCTCCAAAGTCCGAATCCCGTGACGAAATGCGTTGCAGAGACTCCTCCCTACACTTGTCTATCCCGGATATCAGATTACTTTGTCCACAGATACCCGCTCCTTTCTGGCTAACCTAATATACACAACATATTTGGACTTTTAGCCAGCCTGTGCACGCAGCGGGGATGCCTGCCACTGTTACCAGCAAAGAACCAACGGAGCTGGGTCTGGTTTACGATCACCATCTATATAACCACGATGACTGCCTTAATCGAAAGCACCTTATTTCAAACAACTTTCCAGAGTGGTAACTATACCGATATCTGCTCATGCCATACATCAGCTACTAAAGATTTGAACTGTGCCGCAGTGCACTCAATATTTATATGTATTGCCTGATTTAAGGGGACTGACTAGTGATTGTGCACTCACTCTTGGAAGTATTTCATTGTGCCGCCGTGCACTATACAATATTATTAATTTGCTCTACAGCACAGTGATTGATTGACCAGCTATTTTCTATCCACCTGTGTCCCCATCTCAACTATTGGCTGTGCCTTTGAACAACTACACGGCCAGTGACGGAGGACCCACCGCGCTAATCCATCTCACTGCGCCGCCGTGCACTGTTCAATAACATTCTGTTTTGATTGCGGTGACTGATCAACAAGTTATTATTCATCTAGCTATCTGCTGTGTCTCAGATCAACCATTGCTTTTTAAGCCTATTGAGTAACAATCTCTAAGGCCTTAGTATTTGATACATTTTATATTCACAATATCTAAAGTGGTTTTTCAACGTTACATTGTAACATTTTATTCAATCTATCTACCTCTGTGTATGCACACACGTTTGAAGTCATCCACCCTACAAATAATTTAATAAGCGCTTCACTATTTTGAATCTGTGGATTTTGATTCTTTACATCCATTACTAATATCCGGGACTCATTCCTTTATGTATACATATAGACCAGTGTATCTTTATTTTTAATTTACATTTTTTATTATACATTTGTATAGTTTTTACTTTGTGTATATTAAATACTGTTATAAAATTTTTATTTTGAGATCACTTGCTCATTTCTATTTGGTTACCATACAGGACCTAGGATTTAAGCGCGGCGTACCTATATTTTTGTTTTATTTCTTCTTGCGGGTCACACCTAACCCTTTCACCTGCGATTATCCTGCTTCTGTATGGTCACTACCTACTAATTTTGATTGCTAATACTCAAAGCTAATACATTTGCCACGTATTGTACCAGCGCTCATCTATATATTTCTTAATTGTCTCCTAAATTTACCCCATTTAACTTATAGATTGCATGCTTGTTTTTGATCCCTAAATGCATAATCTTACATTTACCTATGTTAAACCTCATCTTCCATTTGGCCGCCCAATCCTTCAGTTTACTCAAGTCCCTCTGCAAAGACGCTACATCTTGCTTAGATTCTATTACCTTACATAGTTTAGTGTCATCTGCAAAAATGGAAAACTTGCCCTCTAAACCATCACCAAGGTCATTAATAAATATATTAAAAAGGAGTGGTCCCAGCACAGAACCTTGAGGCACACCGCTTAAAACTTTTGACCAATTAGAAAAAGTTCCATTAAGATAACTCTCTGTTCCCTATTCTCCAACCAGTTTTTGATCCAAGTACGAATGTTGTTTCCTAGACCCAGTTCCCTTATTTTTTTGGACCAATCTATTGTATAATAATCTTATTGCACATCAAGAAATCCTGTATATTATCCCTTAGAATCCCTTCCAGCAGTTTCCCAACTATTAATCAGACTTACAGGTCTATAATTACCCAGTTGTGATCTTATTCCCTTTTCAAACAATTACACTACATCTGCTATACGCCAATCCCTTGGTACACAGCCTGATGAAATTGAGTCTATGAAAATTTAAAACAACAGTCTAGCAGAATCTCCACATTCTAGAACTTCCTCATTCAGGAAGTTCCTGCCACATTCAAGATGGCGGCAGGGGTCCTAAGGAGGGAACCTGGCCGCCATCTTGAATGTGGCAAGAACTTCAGTGCGGGCAGGAGGAGCGCGCAGGCGGCGGCAGACAGCAGGTCCCGATACTGGGATCCTCCTGCTGCCGCTAAAGGTAAGTAAAAGGGGGAAGGGGGGAGTGTGGGTCTGTCTTTGTGTGTGTGTGTGTGTTTTTTATTTATTTATTAGTTTTTTCTGCCCCTCACCGTTGGGCATGCACAGTAGCATTCACGTGTGGACGCTACTGCGCATGCGTATGATGGTGAGTAGCACCATCAAGTATGTTTTCATATCCAAAATATAAAGTTTGTAGTGGTATTAATAGTAGCAAAAGGGAGTCTGACAATAACCGGACTTTGTTCCGGGGCTGCGGTCCCTGTTTAACCCGTTGGTGTCCCAGGTCAGTTTAGTGATTCTGAATGTTATAAGAAAAGTAACACGGTCTGCGCCCGGTTAGACTGAATAAATAAATAAAAGTGCAGGTCTCAATTGTTAGACAGTCTGTCTTTGATATGCACAATGGTTCCTGTCTTCAATGTAGGGTGCCTCAGTCACTTAGTACATATAATAAAAGGAAATAAAGGAAGAAAATCGGACCATAGCGTAATAAATTTAAAACCTAGTAAAACAGGATCTAAAAAAGATGGAGCCAAAGAAAACCTCTAATAATCTCACTAAGGAGGAATAAGCAGCCCTAAAGAATCTACAAAACCGTGAAGACCTGGTATTGAAACAGGCTGACAAAGGTGGAGGACTTGTGATAAAAAATAGGAGCGATTATATTGATGAAGCCCACAGATTACTTATGGACAAGGAATCTTATATACATGGAACGTATGTATATACGTGGGCATGGAAAAAATTGCACAACAAATTTGTATGAAAAAAAAGGGGGTTGTTTATTTAATTCAAAGGAAAGCTTGGTTAAAGATAAAACTCAATATATTTACACAGCAATTTTGTGCAGATAGCTAACTGGTAATTCTGCACATAGATAACGCAATAGTGTTGCAAAGGTTCAGTCAATTTGGATACAGTAATTCTGAAAATTTATGGTGTATGATTTAAGCGTGGCAGAGAGGTAATAAGGCGCTTTTGATAGTGCAGTATGATGGCAATTTCTCTTATGCCCCTCTGTAGCAAACCGCAGTGTTGGTAGTTTGCAGGTTGTAATTTATTTATAACAATTAGCGGTATCGTTTCAATAAGGCAGTTGTCCGGTGTAGATGTATAGGCTTAGATAGCGCTGTAATATGCAGAATGTTATATTTATCGATGGTATAGTAGTTGGTCTATACTTTTGGTGGTAATAGGTGAAGTTGTCACAGGTATAGATATATAAAAAAGGGGGTGCCGTAGGCAAATACCTTCTGGCTCAGCCTGAGCCTCGGTGGCAGACGCTCTGGTCTGTGTGTCGAGCGGAGGGAGAAACTAGGCGCTTGCAGCGTGCACACTGAAGCCCCGGTCTCTAATCCCTGTCTCTCACTTGAAAGATGATTCTTTGGGGGGTCTGAAGGCTAATAGCCTGATTCCTTGGATGTCACTGGTTAGGGGAGATCTCCAGGCACCAATTCCAACGCGTTTCACTTGCAATAAATCAAACTTCGTCAGGGAAGACGTCTTAAAGTTGGCGGTATCCTGTTTAGGAAGCTATTTATAGGATCAGGTTCCGTTTTCAATTACTTCTTAATTGAGATTGGCATCTTCAAATGCTTTGATCCACAGTCAGCGCTATGGTCCAGGGTGGAATGTGTCTATTAGTGGAGCGCTGAACATAATACAGACTGGAGATCATAAGGATATCATGGATGTGGTGTTAGTTTAAACATGGATCATAAGGATGTCATGGATGTGATGTTTGTTTAGATAAGGTACCAAATGGAAATTATAGTTGTAATAAAAGATGATGTTAGGGAAACATGTTCTCTATAAATCTAGTCCAAATGGATAAATTACTTAGTTTGCAAGAGATAAGAATTATGCTGCTTGCAGGTGGTGAAAGATGGAGGTATTTTAGTAAGTGGTCCTGCATAAGTGGACATAACGAATTCCTGCTGTAACAATTGGTATGGCTTTAATTAGTTTTGAAAGTTCAAATGTTTGAGGATTGATTCATGGGGATTAGGGTTTATGGTTTTGTGACAATTTATACTTGTTATTAAAATGAAGTTAGGGGAAGCAAATCGTAGATTTAAATAAATTAATTTGGAAGGGATATAGTTATGTTGCTTGCAGATGGTGAAGAATGGGTGTATTTTTGTTGATGATCCTACATAGGTGGACATAATAAAATCCTGCTGTTCCAATTGGTAAGAATTATTTGGGATATATTTATTTAGTTTAAAAATAATTAATTGTTTGAGGATTAATTGGTGGGAAACTGTAGTATATGATTAAGGATATAGGTAAACAGAGATAGTTGTGCCTCTAAATCGGGAATAGTAGATATGGAGAGCACTGTAGGTATTACCTTGAATTGGTTATGGGAGCTATACGTTAGTTGTGATTCTAATTTACTAAATGGTAAATGGAATTATTTATGGCAATGTGTAAGGAGGGGTTAGGTATGGGGGGGGATTGGAAAATGGGGGGACCAGGTACTGGTTTGGAGAGGACAGAACTGTAGTGAATAAGGGTAATTAACTGGATTATTTTGGGGCTAAAATGTTTAGTTGAGAACATAGGGGGGTTAGAGTTTCATGGTCGAACCAGAATGACTCTAAGGCCAAGTCAAAATTAAAGAACATGGGGGGTGGTTGGGGGTGATGTTACGATATTAACCAAACAAGAATGACCCCAGGTCTAGGTCAATGTTGAGGCCGCTTAGAGCAGACGTTTGTAAAGTGTATATCCACTTAGTTTCTTTTTTTGATATTTTAGCCACAAAGTCTCCTCCACGCCAATTCTTCGTAGCTCTTTTGATGCCTGTGAAGGTAATTAGGGATGGATCTTTGTGGTGTGTCTCCATGAAGTGTATCGGGACGCTGTGAGTCAATACTCCTTTTTTTAAGTTCCTTATGTGCTCAGAGATCCTGTTCTTTAGGCATCTGATGATCTGATGGTGCGGCCTACATATTGTAGGCCGCATGGACATTCCATAAGATATATCAAGCCCTTGGTGTCGCAGGTCATTTTCTCCTTGATCTTGTAGACCTTTTTCGTGACATTTGATCTGAATTCTGTGGTAGGTTTGGTTTTCCTGGTGTTTGTGGTTTTGCAGACCAGGCACTTTGTGCAGTGATAGAATCCAATGTTATTTTCTCCCAGCCAAGATGATGATTCAGTGGTGGTTGGGTGAGCCATGCTGTGTGCTACAATGTTTTATTCAAGTTGTTAGCTTTTCTATATACAATTTTTGGTTTCTGAGGAAGGATTGTTTCGAGGGTGGGGTCTTTCAACAGTATGTACCAATGGCGGTTTAGAATGTCTTCAAACTTTCTGTGGTTGCAGTTGAAGTCTGTAATAAAGAGTGGTCGTGAGCCAAACTTGGAATCCAGTTCCTTGTCTTTTTTACTTTTGCTTGTGAGTAAAGTCTTTCTGTCGATAGTTCTGGTGGTTATAAGTGCTTGTTCTACTTTAGTTGCGTCATCATTTTTTTAAATGAAACGGTTCTTAAGATCTCTGGCCTGTTCCTCAAAGTCTTCTGTTCTTGCACAGTTTCTCCAGATTCTTTTAAACTGTCCTTTGGGGATGCTCCTGAGCCAATTAGTGTGGTGATTACTGGAGGCTGGAATGAAGGTGTTTACGTCTACTTCTTTAATATGGGTTTTGGAGATTAGATGGTCCATGTCTACGTCAATTTCCAGATCCAAAAAAAACACTTTTTGGCGCTAGATTCTACCATGAACACCAGGTTGAGAGCGTTGTTGTTGATGTAGTCAATGAAGTCTCTTAGGAGCGTCTCTCCTCCTGCCCACACACAGAAGATGTCATCTATGTATCTTCGCCAGATGATGGTCTTTAAATGGGTTTTCCTGGGACCAGATGACGTTGTTCTCCCATTGTGCTACAAACAGGTTCGCATAACTGGGTTGAAGATATAGTTAAACTCTGTGGACCGTATTCAGAATTAAGAACGTCTGGTAATTTACGCACGCCAAATGCGTAAGTTGAGTGATTTCTATTCAGGGCGCATGTGCAGACCATGGAGATACGAAGCGTAATTAGAATGATGCGTAAGTAATTTCCGTACGTCAAAAAATGCGTACGAACAAAAAAGATCGGACGGATTATTAATAAGTAGGCGTCAATCGGAATGTAAATAGCAAAAAATAGGTGTGGTAATGCCGTAGACATGCGGTTGTATTTGCGAACGTTTAACTTCCGTCACATATACGCACGCTAATTATAAGGTTGCTTCGTCACATATACGCACGCTAATTATAAGGTTGCTTTATCAACACTGAAGTGTTGTAAAAGTTATTCATTTTGCAAAACGTACTTATTTTGTATTAACGTACGGATCTATTACGAACGCATGGAAAATCTTCTTAAATCTGAATCCGCTCCTGTATGAGTAAGGATACCTTTTTCTTTGGCAGCCATGAGGAGTTCTTTCAGTTTTTGGTTGAACTTAACGGTAGGGTTTTCTTTTAAGAGTTCATATGTGGTTGTATCTCCAAGTAGGCGTTCCGCCTCTTTGATGTAATTATTGGTGTCCATAACTACCGTTCCTCCACCTTTGTCCGCTGCTTTTATAGTAATGCTTTTTTTTTACAGAGTTGTCTCATTGCTTTCACCTCTTTGTTCATGAGGTTTGTTTTTTTTATCTGGTCTTTCATATGTAGTAAGTCATCCTCCACTGCTTTCTGAAATGTTTCCAGAAATGCTCCTTTTATGTGTTGTCGGAAAAATTTTGATTTTCTTTTGAGGTCAGAATGGATGAAAGTTGGACTGTCACGATCAGAGATTTAGGGTGATCGGTTACGGGTTCCAGGGAGTGAGACAGAGAAGCAGGCGTAAAATGGAAGCTGGCTGGTTTAATATATGAGTGGTGCATACAGGGAGTACAAACAGGTAAGATAAGGCAGCGTTAGATAACGAGCGTGATAAGTCCAGTACTAACGTGCCCAGGAGTTCAAGAGTCTCTTGGCCTGGAGAGAGGCAGTACGTGAACCAGGACTATCGTGTGGCAGAAGTAAGAGTCCTAGAACAAGGTTCAAAGTCCTTGAAGCAAAACTGGAATCAAGCAGGACTTGGAGCAATGCAGAACTGGAGCAGTGCAGGACTGGAGCAATGCAGGCCCGGAGTAGTGCAGGACCGGAGCAGTGCAGGACCGGAGCAGTGCAGGACCGGAGTAGTGCAGGACCGGAGCAGTGCAGGACCGGAGCAGTGCAGGACCGGAGCAGTGCAGGACCGGAGCAGTGCAGGACCGGAGCAGTGCAGGACCGGAGCAGTGCAGGACCGGAGCAGTGCAGGACCGGAGCAGTGCAGGACCGGAGCAGTGCAGGACCGGAGCAGTGCAGGACCGGAGCAGTGCAGGACCGGAGCAGTGCAGGACCGGAGCAGTGCAGGACCGGAGCAGTGCAGGACCGGAGCAGTGCAGGACCGGAGCAGTGCAGGACCGGAGCAGTGCAGGACCGGAGCAGTGCAGGACCGGAGCAGTGCAGGACCGGAGCAGTGCAGGACCGGAGCAGTGCAGGACCGGAGCAGTGCAGGACCGGAGCAGTGCAGGACCGGAGCAGTGCAGGACCGGAGCAGTGCAGGACCGGAGCAGTGCAGGACCGGAGCAGTGCAGGACCGGAGCAGTGCAGGACCGGAGCAGTGCAGGACCGGAGCAGTGCAGGACCGGAGCAGTGCAGGACCGGAGCAGTGCAGGACCGGAGCAGTGCAGGACCGGAGCAGTGCAGGACCGGAGCAGTGCAGGACCGGAGCAGTGCAGGACCGGAGCAGTGCAGGACCGGAGCAGTGCAGGACCGGAGCAGTGCAGGACCGGAGCAGTGCAGGACCGGAGCAGTGCAGGACCGGAGCAGTGCAGGACCGGAGCAGTGCAGGACCGGAGCAGTGCAGGACCGGAGCAGTGCAGGACCGGAGCAGTGCGGTCAGTGCTGTTTTGGTGAAATTTTGAGAACGAAAGCCTGACAGAAGAGGATCTAGGAGATTGTGTAACGAGAGGAAGTGAGTGAGGTGAGTGTAGGCGAGTCTTTCAAGCAGAAAACAAACAATAGGATATGAAGGCACTCAACCTAAAAAAGCAGCCTCTAGCACAAAAGATACACCACACCTAATAATAAACTGTAAAGTAAGAAGTGCTGGGCGCTGTACAATAAAGTCTAAATAAATTAGTTAAGAAGAGAAAAATATAACAAAATGGGGCTAAAATCACAAAAATTTATACCAATAAAATCCCAGAAATAAAATCATATAAAAGCCATAAAAAAATAGAAATCATAAAAAGAGCTGGTGATGGTATAATAAAAACACAAAATAAAACAAAAAAAGTTTGCACAGGTAATTTTGGAAAAAACTCTATACCCTGGGTGCTACCAAGACCATAGAAACAGCAGAAGAAAACAATGGACAGAAAGTCCACAAAAAGGTCACTAGGTGCACTCACAAAAAATTGAGGTTGGATTCACAAGTTAATTAAGTAAAATAAAACGTGCTTTATTAGTTCATAGAAAAAGTATTTCTAAAATTGCAATGACGATTTAATTAATAATAATTCAAATAACATCCACCAGTTATAGGTAATATCAGCTTGTAACAAAAAAGCCACTGGATACAAGTAACATATCATGAGAAACATGTAACAAAAAACATGATTGACAGATATACTTATCAGGTAATTCAGAAGTCCCATTGCATAATGCAAATGTCCGTGGCTCAAATGATTTCAGCAGGTACACAGGTGAGGCTGAGAATGGGAGACCCTGCACTAAACAGGAACGGGGAAGCTGTCCCTAAAAAATTCTAACAGCCTCACGGCCGCGCTTCCCCCATTCCGGGTCAGTATCTTACCCTACACTCATACACTGGTGACCGGTCTGGATGGTGGATGCTGTAGAAGGGTCCCGGTGCACATCGGGAACCCGCACTCCTACGCGCGTTTCGTCGGCTTCATCAGGGAGAGTGGGAGACGTCTGCAGAAGCCGGGCTCGGCTCTGTCTTTAAAGAAGACTTGTCCAATCAAATGGTTTGACGTGCTGACAGCCGCACATAAGATACTCCACGGCTAAAAGGAAAATAAGGGAAACCGGATCAGCTCTTATAAATGTATATTATAACATAAACATCTATATGCTAGATGAATAAACAGCATTATATTAATGCTGAAAGATAACAACATATTGTACACTGGAAGCCAAAATGAAATATATTGGCATTCAGAAGGCACCCGCATTACCACACAAAAAGCGATCGGCACACATGCTATTTATTTTACAAACAAGGGTAACAGGTGCACATCTCCAGCATGGTAGCAAAATAACCGGCTTGCAATCTCAATTCCTTATTTTATGCAGAGCCTAGCCCTTATATCTGCAGTAAAGGATAACTTGTGAAAAACAACCATAGAAATTTTTAATACATTTTATCAGTCCAATCCAATCAATAATAGGTGGTATACATTACTACCATCATAGTTGTAAGTTGATTAATAGGTATAGAGTTATAATGAATCAGTCGGCATCAAAAATTATAAGCAGCATATCTATAAGAATGTCAGGATAAAAACATTAAGGGAAGACGGGGAGAAAACTAGGCTTATATGAAATAATAAATCTCAGCATTCACATTGCTTCATAGGTAGCCAATAAGAAGACTTCACAAAATGGTAAAGTTTTTAACAGTACAGTAACAGGACAAATTAACTCTAATGAATATGCTTATATATTTAGCAGCCCATATGGTCTGAAGCACCAAATCACGAGAATTGCATGTAATCAGATAGCAAGCATTGCCAAACACAAATGCAGATAATTACAAAAAGGGAGAGAACGTACTGTATTCATTTAAACCTTTCGGGGAGGTACTGTTCATTAAAAATATCCATTTTAATTCACGTTGCAGGAGGACCTTGTCAGGGTCATTTGTCAGGCATTTCTTGTGGACAAGATAAATACCAACTTGAGAGGTGGCGACCCTGACAAGGTCCTCCTGCAACGTGAATTAAAATGGATATTTTTAATGAACAGTACCTCCCTGAAAGGTTTAAATGAATACAGTACGTTCTCTCCCTTTTTGTAATTATCTGCATTTGTGTTTGGCAATGCTTGCTATCTGATTACATGCAATTCTCGTGATTTGGTGCTTCAGACCATATGGGCTGCTAAATATATAAGCATATTCATTAGAGTTAATTTGTCCTGTTACTGCACTGTTAAAAACTTTATCATTTTGTGAAGTCTTCCTATTGGCTACCTATGAAGCAATGTGAATGCTGATATTTATTATTTCATATAAGCCTAGTTTTCTCCCCGTCTTCCCTTAATGTTTTTATCCTGTCATTCTTATAGATATGCTGCTTATAATTTTTGATGCCGACTGATACATTATAACTCTATACCTATTAATCAACTTACAACTATGATGGTAGTAATGTATACCACCTATTATTGATTGGATTGGACTGATAAAATGTATTAAAAATTTCTATGGTTGTTTTTCACAAGTTATCCTTTACTGCAGATATAAGGGCTAGGCTCTGCATAAAATAAGGAATTGAGATTGCAAGCCGGTTATTTTGCTACCATGCTGGAGATGTGCACCTGTTACCCTTGTTTGTAAAATAAATAGCATGTGTGCCGATCGCTTTTTGTGTGGTAATGCGGGTGCCTTCTGAATGCCAATATATTTCATTTTGGCTTCCAGTGTACAATATGTTGTTATCTTTCAGCATTAATATAATGCTGTTTATTCATCTAGCATATAGATGTTTATGTTATAATAAACATTTATAAGAGCTGATCCGGTTTCCCTTATTTTCCTTTTAGCCATGGAGTATCTTATGTGCGGCTGTCAGCACGTCAAACCATTTGATTGGACAAGTCTTCTTTAAAGACAGAGCCGAGCCCGGCTTCTGCAGACGTCTCCCACTCTCCCTGATGAAGCCGACGAAACGCGCGTAGGAGTGCGGGTTCCCGATGTGCACCGGGAACCTTCTACAGCATCCACCATCCAGATTTGTCACTAGTGAATGAGTGTAGGGTAAGATACTGACCCGGAATGGGAGAAGCGTGGCCGTGAGACTGTTAGAATTTGTAGGGACAGCTGCCCCGTTCCTGTTTAGTGCAGGGTCTCCCATACTCAGCCTCACCTGTGTACCTGCTGAAATCATTTGAGCCATTTGCATCATGCAATGTGACTTCTGAATTACCTGATAAGTATATCGGTCAATCATGTTTTTTGTTACATGTTTCTCATGATATGTTACTTTTATCCAGTGGCTTTTTTGTTACAAGCTGATATTACCTATAACTGGTGGATGTTATTTGAATTATTATTAATTAAATCGTCATTGCAATTTTAGAAATACTTTTTCTATGAACTAATAAAGCACGTTTTATTTTACTTAATTAACTTGTGAATCCAACCTCAATTTTTTGTGAGTGCACCTAGTGACCTTTTTGTGGACTTTCTGTCCATTGTTTTCTTCTGCTGTTTCTATGGTCTTGGTAGCACCCAGGGTATAGAGTTTTTTCCAAAATTACCTGTGCAAACATTTTTTGTTTTATTTGAATCTTTGTAGATCCAAGAAGGTTTCAAATTCATTGATGGTATTACTAGGAGCAAACTTTAATCCTTTTTTTAAGAGATTATTTTGTCTTTGTTGAGGATAGTTGAGCTTAAGTTGAAGATGCCCTCATTGTTGGTTTCTGGATTCTGTTCTACCGTTTGGATTTTGCCACTCTTCGTCCCTCTTCCTCGCTTTCCTCTTCTCCTGAGGTTGAGTATTTTCTTTTTTGCCTGGAGCATGCTGGTGAGATTTGTTCTGACCAGTTGATCTCTTCTGTGGCATCTTTGTTTCTTTGTTTGCCCGGTGGGAAGTTGTGTTTCTTGGAAAACTCAAAAAAACATTCCAGGGGTCTGCCTCCTGGTCAAATTCGTAGTTAAAATTAGATGCTCCTTGTGGGTGTTCATCACGTCTTCTTTCTTGTGATAGCCTTTGGAGGATCATTGATTTGGTTAGAGTACTCCGTCTTTCGGCTTCCTCCATCCCCTTCTGATAGCTGGTTTCTGCTAATTTGGAGATGCTGGCTGTGTTCATTTCCTTATTATGTTGAATTGGTGGGTGTGGTTGCTGCTTTGAGGGGATGTGGGTGATGTTCACCTGGTCTTTTTTCTGTTCATGAGCCATGTTAGTCCCAAAAAATCATAAACCCTAATCCCCATGAATCAATCCTCAAACATTTGAACTATCAAAACTAATTAAAGCCATACCTACTGTTACAGCAAGAATTCGTTATGTCCACTTATGCAGGACCACTTACTAAAATACCTCCATCTTTCACCACCTGCAAGCAGCATAATTCTTATCTCTTGCAAACTAATTAATTGATCCATTTGGACTAGACTTATAGAGAAGAGGTTTCCCTAACATCATCTTTCATTACAACTATAATTTCCATTTGGTACCTTATCTAAACACATCCATGACATCCTTATGATCCATGATTAAACTACCATCACATCCATAGATATCCTTATGATCCCCAGTCTGTATTATGTTCAGCGCTCCACTAATAGACACATTCCACCCTGGACCATAGCGCTGACTGTGGATCAAAGCATTTGAAGATGCCAATCTCAATTAAGAACTAATTGAAAACGGAACCTGATCCTATATATAGCTTCCTAAACAGGATACCTCCAATTTTGAGACGTTTCCCCTGATGAAGCTCGAATTATTGCGAGTGAAACGCATTGGAATTGGTGCCTGGAGATCTCCCCTAACCAGTGACGTCCAAGGAATCAGGCTATTAGCCTTCACACCCCCCAAAGAATCATCTTTCAAGCGAAAGGCAGGGATTAGAGACCGGGGCTGCAGTGTGCACGCTGCAAGCGCCTAGTTTCTCCCTTTGTCCTCCGCTTGACACACAGACCAGAGCGTCTGCCACCGAGGCTCAGGCTGAGCCAGAAGGTATTTGTTTACGGCACCCCCTTTTTTATATATCTATACCTGTGACAACTTCACCTATTACCACCAAAAGTATAGACCAACTACTATACCACCAATAAATATAACATTCTGCATATTACAGCGCTATCTAAGCCTGTACATCTACACCGGACAACTGCCTTATTGAAACAATACCGCTAATTGTTAAAAATAAATTACAACCTGCAAACTACCAACACCGCGGTTTGCTACAGAGGGGCATAAGAGAAATTGCCTTCATACTGCACTATCAAAAGCGCCTTATTACCTCTCTGCCACGCTTAAATCATACACCATAAATTTTCAGAATTACTGTATCCAAATTGACTGAATCTTTGCAACACTGTTGCGTTATCTATGTGCAGAATTAGCAGTTAGCTATCTGCACAAAATTGCTATGTAAATATATTGAGTTTTATCTTCAACCAAGCTTTCCTTTGAATTAAATAAACAACCCCCTTTTTTCTTTCATACAAATTTGTTGTGCAATTTTTTCCATGCCCACCGTGGAGTGCGGGTAGCATAAACCCCCATCTTACTAAAAGATCATCACTAAAGAAGAACACATCTTTCTGCTCAACCAAAACTCTGTTATACCTATATTTTACCACCTACTTAAAATCCACAAGCAATTACAAAACCCTCCTGGAAGGCCCATTATTGCAGGAATCAGCTCACTAACTTCTAACATTTCCGAATATGTGAAAGTTTTTTTTTAAAAAGTACATCCTCACCCTTCCATCTTACATTAAAAACACCACAGCCATTCTCCAATTACTGGAAGGAATGGATTTGGATGATGAATATCACTGGGTCACCACAGATGTACAGTCTCTTTACACATCAATACCACACAAGAAAGGGGTGAATCAACTAGAGAGTTCCTATCAGAAGATCAGGAATTAGAAGAGTCACATAGAGATTTTATCTGTACTCTCATCAACTATTGACAATTCTTTTTACAAGTATGCGGGACAGCAATGGCACAGTTTCGTGAATGTATATATGGGGAGTTGTAAAAAAAAAATCTACACGAACAATACCTTCTCTGAACATCTACATCTATATAAAAGATATATAGATGACATAGTGATCATCTCAAAAGAAAACAACCAACATTCATAGAATTCTTTGAATGGATCTCAACAAACGAATACAATTTGAAATTTACATACACATTCTCGGATGAAGAGGTTGACTATCTGGACTTAAAGCTCACAAAAACAAGCAACAAAGTAAATACCACCAACTATATAAAAAAAGTAGACACTAATAATTATCTACATTACAAGAACGGCCATTTGAGACAATGGAAGGATAATATACCTTACTTGCAATTTTGCAGAATAAAAAGGAATTGCAGTCAGAAGGAAACCTATGAAACCCAGATCGATATGTATGCAGAGAGGTTCAAGCAAAGGGGCTATCCTGAAATACTAATAAAGGAAGCAAAAAATAAAACCAAGGAAATGAAAAGAGAAGACTTGCTCACATATAAAAATAAACAAACAAATTTCCAACAAGTCTCTTTCATCACAAAATGTATTAGTTCTGAACAATTGATTAAGGAAACTTTGAGGAAACACTGGGACATACTATTGATGGATCCAGTCCTGAAACAATGGATTCCTGATAAACCGAGTGTAATTTTCAAGAAAGCAATGAATATGAAAGAGATTCTAGCCCCAAGCAATCTCAAGACCCTAAGTACTATTCAAGAAATATGTGGTCACCAGATCAAGGGCCCATTTAAATGCAGACATTGTGTCACTTGTAAATACATGAATCAGAACAGCAAAACGTTCACCAACTTTGACAACTCAAAGGAATTCAAAATTAAACCATTCATCAATTGTACTAGTACATCTATTATCTATGTGCTAGAGTGCCCGTGTGGCCTCAAGTACGTAAGTAAAACTAAAAGAATGGCTAAACTTAGAATTCAGGAACATGTCCACAGTATTAAAAATGATTGCCTTCGCCTATATAAGTGTTCTTCTTGCTAGTCTCCTCCACCCCTTGATGAAGTCACATGGTGATGAAACGCGTAGGGATGGAGACTAGCAATCCTCTCTCAATACGGCAGCAGTGAACCGAGACGCACTCTACTCACACGTGTTCCAGGATGCTGGTAACTATGAGCAGTGCTCAGATTCCCATCGCTGTGTTTTGTTACATGCTTGCAACAATTGTGCCTTTGGTACGAGTCTGTCTATATTTTATCTGTGTCCAATAAAAAGTTTATATGCACTACGAGGCGCCCCCTTGTCTTGTGTAT
>WWET01004143.1:0-10116 GCA_011038615.1 Limnodynastes dumerilii
TTATATATGTCATCATTTCTATATACAGTCATTGTATGTGTCATCTTTTCTATATACAGTCATTATATATGTCATCATTTCTATATACAGTCATTTTATGTGTCATCTTTTCTATATACAGTCATTATATGTGTATTAATTTCTATATACAGTCATATATGTCATCATTTCTATATACAGTCATTATATATGTCATCATTTCTATATACAGTCATTATATATGTCATCATTTCATATACAGTCATTATATATGTCATCATTTCATATACAGTCATTATATGTGTAATCATTTCTATATACAGTCATTTTATGTGTCATCTTTTCTATATACATTCATTATATATGTCATAATTTCTATATATAGTCATTATATATGTCATCATTTCTATATACAGTCATTATATATGTCATCATTCCTATATACATTCATTATATATGTCATCATTCCTATATACAGTCATTATATATGTCATCATTCCTATATACAGTATAAAAAATAGTTTTTATTGCGTTCATATTACAACTTGGTTCATATTAATTATAACATTTTTTGACACTTTATATTACATTGTAAGACACGCCTCTTGCGCAACATGTTTGCCCCTGTTATTGCTTTGAACTTTGCTGCTTTCTGCTCATACGATTCGTGCCCATCATTTCTATATACAGTACTATATAGTATAAAAAAAGAAATAGTTTTTATTGCGTTCATATTACACATGAAGATTTCATATTAATTATAAATTTTTTAGACACTTTATATTACATTGTAAGACACGCCTCTAGCGCAACATGTTTGCCCCTGTTATTGCTTTGAACTTTGCTGCTTTCTGCTCATACGATTCGTGCCGTAATATTGTGTGCGCTTTAGCCTCGCACGTATCCCGCACTTGTTTTTCAAATGCATTCACAGCAGGCACGATCCAGATATCTAGATCCCATTGTTTTAATTGATGATGATTCAAGGGTTAATAGCTAAGATCCAGGGAATGGAAAACATCAACCAATGGGAGCTTTAGAGGGAATCGGCGCCCAGAAGGCCCTCAGAATGGAACCGAAGAGCGGATTGGTTGTCAGTGAAAAGCAGATGTCACTCCGGTGCAAGAAAAGACATCATTTTGCCCGGAACATTCTATTCTCCCCGGGCTGCTGTACATTGCACAGTCCCCTCTGATCAGCAAGAATGAGAACACGGCGTAGCTGGGATGGCGAATTCTCGCAGGACGCGTGAAAATCTCAAATATCGCTATAGATTTTTTTCTAGGCTTTATATTTTGTGTTTTGCTAGCTGTCAGTGGTGGCCACGCGCCGTCAGCTTTTGAGCTTAAAACAAGAAAAAGAAAATGAGCTTCAAATTGCAGTATAGAATCCCAAATGAACGCGGACAGGAAGACTGTATGTGCCAGTGTATGCGCCAGCCAACCGCTCAAACACTGCCCCCCACCCCCTCCTACCCCAACCCGAACATCATCGACCCAGAAAGCACAACAACCTCATTTCAGAAAAAAAATCAGCTCGTCCTATATACAGACAGTAGAAATGCTATTATAGGGTGTGAGGACTGTAACGTGTTGCAGTAATAACAATGATTTCTCTATAAACCATCAATAAACCCAGCAAGGGAGCAACATTTTACCTGAACTGTGACTTCTGAGTATTGGAAATTAATAGTTCCTTAGTAAGATGGATTGTTTTTCCAGTCCTATTGATTAAGGAAGTTAAGGACACAATGTATTAGTATAGTGTATAGTGTAAAGTATATAGTATAGTGTATAGTGTAAAGTGTATAGTATAGTATAGTAAAGTATAGTATAGTATTAGTATGAGTTAGTTGTCTGAGGCTACAGTATATGTGAACGTCACTTTATAGGTCATTGGTGCGGCCTCACCTAGAATACTGTGTTCAGTTCTGGAGGTCGTATCTCCAGAAAGATAAAGTAACATGCATAGCTTGGAGCAGAGAAGAGCCACTAAAATGGTGTATGGCCTGTGTCACACAACTTACAGAGACAGACTAGAGGAAGTAACATGTATAGCTTGGAGCAGAGAGGAGCAACTAAAATGGTGCTTGGCCTGTGTTACACATCTTGCAAAGAAAGACTAGAGGAAGTAACATGTATAGCTTGGAGCAGAGAAGAGCCACTAAAATGATGTATGGCCTGTGTCACACAACTTAAAACGAAAGACTAGAGGAAGTGACATGTATAGCTTGGAGCAGAGAAGAGCAACTAAAATGGTACATGGCCTGTGTCACACACCATACAGAGACAGACTAGAGGAAATAACATGTATAGCTTGGAGCAGAGAGGAGCAACTAAAATAGTGCATGGCCTGTGTCACACACCATACAGAGAGACTAGAGGAAGTAACATGTATAGCTTGGAGCAGAGAAGGGACAGGGGTGGATATAATAGCAAATTTCACATATATTAAAGGGTGTAACCATGTGGTATTCTTCTAAGGAAAAAGAGTATTAAAATACAAGGGCAGCACTGAAACTGGAGGGTGGTATATAGAAAATGTAGGAAAAAATGATTCACAGAATGGGTAGTTGATAAGTGGAATAACTTCTCATCAGAGGAAGAAGAGGCAAACACAATAGAACAATTCAAACATGCTTAGGATACAGATAAGGATATCGTCAATCTGAAATAAAACTGACGATCAAGTAGGATCTATGGTCATTATGGGTTAAAAAATATTGGGCATACTGAATGGGCCTCGGTGGGCTTGATTCAGATCTAAGGACCAGATCCAGACCTACACTCATAAAACGCCCTTGTGCGTAGCGTATTTACGCCAGCGTACCTATGAAGCACTCCCCTAGGCCCTCCCCTCGGTCGTCTGTATTTATGCCGTCTTACACCGACCAAACCCTACGATTTTGTACCCTATTGTACAATTTAAATACCTCACCCCGCCCTCGAAGCATAATTACGGGTTACGGGTTCGTATGGCTGGCACACCCCTTTGAGCGTTGTTACGAAGCTGGTACGCTCAAGGCTCATATACTAGAATTTTGTTGCGTAACATCTGCCCCCCCCCCCGAGCATGAGCATTAAGTACAAATGGCCGCTTTTACGCTTACGGAAAGTGAAAAAACGCTCCCGAGCGTAGGTCTGGATCTGCCCCAATGTGCGTTTTCTGTACACGAATATCTGGAAGTCCGCAGAGAAGAGGGGAATGATTAGAATCCTACAGTTTTTTCCTAAAACAAAACTTGTGGAAAATTGCATGCACGGTGGAGCCCCCTGCTGGGGAAAGTTTAATAGGGCTTCAGAAATCATTAAAACTTTGTTTACTTACCATTTAGTTTCCTGCAGAGATCAGACAATTGATCTGACGTCACCCATTTAATGTCCTGAGTGTATGACTTACGGAAAGCGAAAAAATGCTCCCGGGCGTAGGTCTGGATCTGCCCCAATATGCGTTTTCTGTACACGAATATCTGGAAGTCCACAGAGAAGAGGGGAATGATTAGAATGCTACAGTTTTTTCCCAAAACAAAACTTGTGGAAAATTGCATGCACGGTGGAGCCCCCTGCTGGGGAAAGTTGAATAAGGCTTCAGAAATCATTAAAACTTTGGTTACTTATCAATTAGCAGCTACTGAATTCCTGCAGAGATTGGACATTGGAGCTGATATCACCCATTCATTGCCCCACAGAAAAAGTGTTTGCCTCATCCTGTGAACTGAATGGGTGATGTCAGCTGCATTGTGTGATCTCTGCAGGAAGCCAGCAGCTGCTAAATGGTAAATACAGTTTTAATTATTTATTAATAGGCTGCAATCTAGCTTTCCCACCATGTCGTGAAATAGGCATCGCGGCAGAGAATGCTTTATCCGAGTCCAGCTGTACCTTAACTTTTCTGCGCAGATCTGCTGATCTCCGCCCCCAGCACCTAATTTGCATGGCTATCTCCACCTGTCTGCCGAGGATTAGGCATGCGGGAGTTCATACATTAGGAGATCATGCCATGAACATGCCCAGATGTTACTTATTAGGGGAATTACACAAATGGCTTTCATAAATGACCTAACATTATTAAATGAGAATCCGGCCGGCCCATTGCTCTTATATGCTTGGATGTTATATTCCTTCTATGATCCTGACACATGTTGGGCTGAGGTATAACATGATATACCTGTCCTGCAACCCTAAGAGTCTTCTGATCAAGGTCAAGGCCAGCAAGGAGAATCACCAGGGAAGGATAAGTACAGCAGGACATTGAGAGACTCGTCTATCTTCTCTCTCTGTTACAGTGACCATCTAAAGCCAACAAAAGATCATCGTGGATCAATCTTCCGTTTCTGAGCCATCTAAATATCTATCTAACGCTATATCATCTCATCTATCTCTCACACTGAGTGCTGTGGAGTTTCCAGCTCTTTTATACATGGGTATTAGGCAAAATTATTCCATCTCTTCTGGGGACAGTCTCCTCTCTCTGTTTTCAGTCAAGAAAATGTATTAATTTTTTTTTATGTCGTTTCATGAGGAATTCTCAGTGACATTTTTGATCTGTCTGAAATCTCATAGTACCCAAATCTACACCCCAGCCAGATAGAGTTGAGCATGCAGTGTCTAGGTGTTTGCCTTGTCCTATATCCTGCTACATTCATGAGCTATAAACATAAAAAAAAATTCAACTTTCTCACACAAGACACTGTAACATCTCTCAATAATGCACTAATCATCTCCTGCATTGATCATTGCAATGCTCTCCTCACTGGGCCCCCACATTAGAAAATATTGCCCCCTACAGGCTTCCTCTATGTTACAGAATCAAATACAAAATCCTTTTACTAACCTACAAAGCCATCAACAAGATTGCAACCACATACATTTCCTCACTCATCTCATACACATCCCAACTCTCTAACCTCATACATATCCTCACTCATCTCATATACATCCCAGCTCTCTCACCTCATACATTTCCTCACTCATCTCATATACATCACAGCTCTCTCACCTCATACATTTCCTCACTCATCTCATACACATCACAGCTCTCTCACCTCATACATATCCTCACTCATCTCATATACATCCCAGCTCTCTCACCTCATACATATTCTCACTCATCTCATATACATCCTAGCTCTCTCACCTCATACATATCCTCACTCATCTCATATACATCCCAGCTCTCTCACTTCATACATGTTCTCACTCATCTCATATACATCCCAGCTCTCTCACCTCATACATATCCTCACTCATCTCATATACATCCCAGCTCTCTCACCTCATACATATCCTCACTCATCTCATATACATCCCAGCTCTCTCACCTCATACATATCCTCACTCATCTCATATACATCCCAGCTCTCTCACCTCATACATATCCTCACTCATCTCATATACATCCCAGCTCTCTCACCTCATACATATCCTCACTCATCTCATATACATCCCAGCTCTCTCACCTCATACATATCCTCACTCATCTCATATACATCCCAGCTCTCTCACCTCATACATATCCTCACTCATCTCATATACATCCCAGCTCTCTCACCTCATACATATCCTCACTCATCTCATATACATCCCAGCTCTCTCACCTCATACATATCCTCACTCATCTCATATACATCCCAGCTCTCTCACCTCATACATATCCTCACTCATCTCATATACATCCCAGCTCTCTCACCTCATACATATCCTCACTCATCTCATATACATCCCAGCTCTCTCACCTCATACATATCCTCACTCATCTCATATACATCCCAGCTCTCTCACCTCATACATATCCTCACTCATCTCATATACATCCCAGCTCTCTCACCTCATACATATCCTCACTCATCTCATATACATCCCAGCTCTCTCACCTCATACATATCCTCACTCATCTCATATACATCCCAGCTCTCTCACCTCATACATATCCTCACTCATCTCATATACATCCCAGCTCTCTCACCTCATACATATCCTCACTCATCTCATATACATCCCAGCTCTCTCACCTCATACATATCCTCACTCATCTCATATACATCCCAGCTCTCTCACCTCATACATATCCTCACTCATCTCATATACATCCCAGCTCTCTCACCTCATACATATCCTCACTCATCTCATATACATCCCAGCTCTCTCACCTCATACATATCCTCACTCATCTCATATACATCCCAGCTCTCTCACCTCATACATATCCTCACTCATCTCATATACATCCCAGCTCTCTCACCTCATACATATCCTCACTCATCTCATATACATCCCAGCTCTCTCACCTCATACATATCCTCACTCATCTCATATACATCCCAGCTCTCTCACCTCATACATATCCTCACTCATCTCATATACATCCCAGCTCTCTCACCTCATACATATCCTCACTCATCTCATATACATCCCAGCTCTCTCACCTCATACATATCCTCACTCATCTCATATACATCCCAGCTCTCTCACCTCATACATATCCTCACTCATCTCATATACATCCCAGCTCTCTCACCTCATACATATCCTCACTCATCTCATATACATCCCAGCTCTCTCACCTCATACATATCCTCACTCATCTCATATACATCCCAGCTCTCTCACCTCATACATATCCTCACTCATCTCATATACATCCC
The DNA here is from genome assembly GCA_011038615.1 of Limnodynastes dumerilii. Classification (NCBI taxonomy): domain Eukaryota; kingdom Metazoa; phylum Chordata; class Amphibia; order Anura; family Limnodynastidae; genus Limnodynastes; species Limnodynastes dumerilii. The sequence continues at coordinate 6,623 of WWET01004143.1, forward strand.
AGCTCTCTCACCTCATACATATCCTCACTCATCTCATATACATCCCAGCTCTCTCACCTCATACATATCCTCACTCATCTCATATACATCCCAGCTCTCTCACCTCATACATATCCTCACTCATCTCATATACATCCCAGCTCTCTCACCTCATACATATCCTCACTCATCTCATATACATCCCAGCTCTCTCACCTCATACATATCCTCACTCATCTCATATACATCCCAGCTCTCTCACCTCATACATATCCTCACTCATCTCATATACATCCCAGCTCTCTCACCTCATACATATCCTCACTCATCTCATATACATCCCAGCTCTCTCACCTCATACATATCCTCACTCATCTCATATACATCCCAGCTCTCTCACCTCATACATATCCTCACTCATCTCATATACATCCCAGCTCTCTCACCTCATACATATCCTCACTCATCTCATATACATCCCAGCTCTCTCACCTCATACATATCCTCACTCATCTCATATACATCCCAGCTCTCTCACCTCATACATATCCTCACTCATCTCATATACATCCCAGCTCTCTCACCTCATACATATCCTCACTCATCTCATATACATCCCAGCTCTCTCACCTCATACATATCCTCACTCATCTCATATACATCCCAGCTCTCTCACCTCATACATATCCTCACTCATCTCATATACATCCCAGCTCTCTCACCTCATACATATCCTCACTCATCTCATATACATCCCAGCTCTCTCACCTCATACATATCCTCACTCATCTCATATACATCCCAGCTCTCTCACCTCATACATATCCTCACTCATCTCATATACATCCCAGCTCTCTCACCTCATACATATCCTCACTCATCTCATATACATCCCAGCTCTCTCACCTCATACATATCCTCACTCATCTCATATACATCCCAGCTCTCTCACCTCATACATATCCTCACTCATCTCATATACATCCCAGCTCTCTCACCTCATACATATCCTCACTCATCTCATATACATCCCAGCTCTCTCACCTCATACATATCCTCACTCATCTCATATACATCCCAGCTCTCTCACCTCATACATATCCTCACTCATCTCATATACATCCCAGCTCTCTCACCTCATACATATCCTCACTCATCTCATATACATCCCAGCTCTCTCACCTCATACATATCCTCACTCATCTCATATACATCCCAGCTCTCTCACCTCATACATATCCTCACTCATCTCATATACATCCCAGCTCTCTCACCTCATACATATCCTCACTCATCTCATATACATCCCAGCTCTCTCACCTCATACATATCCTCACTCATCTCATATACATCCCAGCTCTCTCACCTCATACATATCCTCACTCATCTCATATACATCCCAGCTCTCTCACCTCATACATATCCTCACTCATCTCATATACATCCCAGCTCTCTCACCTCATACATATCCTCACTCATCTCATATACATCCCAGCTCTCTCACCTCATACATATCCTCACTCATCTCATATACATCCCAGCTCTCTCACCTCATACATATCCTCACTCATCTCATATACATCCCAGCTCTCTCACCTCATACATATCCTCACTCATCTCATATACATCCCAGCTCTCTCACCTCATACATATCCTCACTCATCTCATATACATCCCAGCTCTCTCACCTCATACATATCCTCACTCATCTCATATACATCCCAGCTCTCTCACCTCATACATATCCTCACTCATCTCATATACATCCCAGCTCTCTCACCTCATACATATCCTCACTCATCTCATATACATCCCAGCTCTCTCACCTCATACATATCCTCACTCATCTCATATACATCCCAGCTCTCTCACCTCATACATATCCTCACTCATCTCATATACATCCCAGCTCTCTCACCTCATACATATCCTCACTCATCTCATATACATCCCAGCTCTCTCACCTCATACATATCCTCACTCATCTCATATACATCCCAGCTCTCTCACCTCATACATATCCTCACTCATCTCATATACATCCCAGCTCTCTCACCTCATACATATCCTCACTCATCTCATATACATCCCAGCTCTCTCACCTCATACATATCCTCACTCATCTCATATACATCCCAGCTCTCTCACCTCATACATATCCTCACTCATCTCATATACATCCCAGCTCTCTCACCTCATACATATCCTCACTCATCTCATATACATCCCAGCTCTCTCACCTCATACATATCCTCACTCATCTCATATACATCCCAGCTCTCTCACCTCATACATATCCTCACTCATCTCATATACATCCCAGCTCTCTCACCTCATACATATCCTCACTCATCTCATATACATCCCAGCTCTCTCACCTCATACATATCCTCACTCATCTCATATACATCCCAGCTCTCTCACCTCATACATATCCTCACTCATCTCATATACATCCCAGCTCTCTCACCTCATACATATCCTCACTCATCTCACCTGCTCTCAGATCTTCACAGGACATACAGCTCCTTTACACTAACCGAATGTCCTGATTCCCAGTTACAGGACTTCTCCTGGGCTGCACCCACTCTCTGGAATAGCCTTCCTCACCCATTAAGACTATCCTCTACTCCAAGGTTACCCCTGAAATTCGGACAGTTCTCCCTTTATCCTGGGAGAGCCAGCATATCTCCCACAGCAGACTTGAGGCTGTGGTTTCATGCAAGCTGCAGCCTCAACTCCCACCCACCCCAGCCCACCAACACTACCATTCATAGTGTAACTGGGGACTGGGTGGGAACTGATGGTGAAAATGAGTCACCTTTATTTTACAATCCCTAATGTCCTATAGAGTGTATGCTTGTGAGCAGGACTCTGTTATCCACCCAAAGAGTATATAAAGAATGAAATAAATGGTCACCAATAGAAGATGCAGTATTCTACTACAAAATTCGATTTCTAGAAGTTTCGATCTTGGATCTGCGGGAGTTCCTGAACAATTTTCACCCCACCGGTGTCTACATACAGATATAATTTATATCTGGAGAGAATAGAGAGCGCTAATAGACAATACTGCTGGCAGAGTTTATAAAGCTGAGGTATTTACACGTCCTGCTGGAGACCGGATCCTCCCTCGTATACAAAGAGAAGACTGAGATGAAGTCTAGCAGGAACATTCAGACTGATTGTCAGTTCCTCTTCCTAGGTGCAGCTTACTCTATTAAAAAAAGAAACTGAGCACAGAGGCTGCTTTGAAAGATTAAAGGTTTCTATCCTCAGTACCTGCAATGCTTTAAAATCAGGATAATATGTTTTTATATTGTAGCTTCAAATGAAATCCTTTACAAATCTCCAGGAAGCTAAGCTGTAAAATGTTGTGAAGTGGACAGAAGGGAAAACTGTCTGCAAAAACTATTAGCAAAGTTTGAAAAACTTCAGATTCAAAACTTTTTGTCACTAAGGGCCTGATCCAGAGCTACGATGTTACACTGAGCGCTGTAGCGCTCAGCGTAACA
>WWET01004143.1:16881-70083 GCA_011038615.1 Limnodynastes dumerilii
TTCTCGCTCTCTCCTTATCAGCCCGGTGTCACTGTTCTCCTTCTAGGAGGTTTCCATAATCCATATGTAGACTCCTTTCCCAATGTTGTCCGGCTCAGCCCTTTTATCCGATCTAATGCCGTAAAACGTGTAATTAATTTCTAAACTGTTTTTGTCGAGCTGTGCAGTTTGTCAAGCTGGGTTGTTAATAGAATTAAGCTTTTTATCAGTGATTAACAAAAGGAGGTATAAAATAATTAATTATGGAATTGTGCGCCTTCCTGGTTTAAAGCCAATTTTTCGGATTAAATGTTTGATAAAGGTATGTTTTTCCAACACATTTTAGACTGTTTATTAAGGTGTTTACTGTTCATTTACTGCTTTCTGTGGCAGGCACAGTAAAGAATAAATGTGACTGTACTTAATGACTAATCAATAATAATAATGGACTGCGATAGATGATAAACTGGTGGATTGTACAAAATAATCAAATGATTGCAAAACTAGTGGGCCAAACTAAATTATATACTAATGGACATACTGAATGTACTTCAAATGTTCTACTGACCTTTTGGTGGACTGGTGAACTCGAAGAAAAATGATATACACCTGGGCTTCGACAAATCTTTCTCTGCCAAGATGTTCATTTTGCGACATGGTGGGGAAGCTAGTTTGCATACCATAAGTAAATCATGAAAACTTTGTTTACTTACCAATAAGCAGCAACCGGCTTCCTGCAAATATCAGACAATGGAGCTGACATCTCCCATTTAATTCATAGGATGAGTCATATACTCTTTCTGTAGGACATTGAATGGGTAAAGTCAGCTCCATTGCCTGATCTCGGCAGGAAGCAGGTAAATTGGTAAGTAAAGCTTCGACAAATCTTTCTCTGCCATGATGTTCATTTTGCAACATGGTGGGGAAGCTAGTTTGCATACCATTAGTAAATCTTGAAAACTTTGTTTACTTACCAATTAGCAGCAACCGACTTCCTGCAAATATCAGACAATGGAGCTGACATCTCCCATTTAATTCATAGGATGAGTCATATACTCTTTCTGTAGGACATTGAATGGGTAAAGTCAGCTCCATTGCCTGATCTCGGCAGGAAGCAGGTAAATTGGTAAGTAAACAAAGTTTTAATGATTTCTGAAAACATTTTCAACGTTCCTTAGCAGGGTGCCTGCCATGCATGCAATTTACCACCATGTATGGAAGACTTTTCCCATGTTTTGGGAGAGGTTTAACTGAGCACAACTGTACTATCGAGTTGTATTGAGCCTACTGAATGATAAGCAGGTCGCCATTCTTAGAGATCTATTTGTAAAGTCTTATAAATAATATATAGTTAAACTCTACAGACTGAATGATATACTAATGGACTCTATTGAATGATAAACAAATAAACATTATTGAATAATGTAGTGGAATAATGAAGAATATACTTACCTAAATTATATAATGATAAAACCTAACTGAAAAATATACTAGAGGATTCTTCTGAATAATATACTAACGAACCTTACTGAACGATGTATTGATGGATCTTTTTGAATAAGATACTAGCATACTCTCCTGAATGAGATACTGGGGAACTCTACTGAATGATACACTAATGGACTCATCTGATGGACCTCAGTGAATGATATACGACTGGACTCTACTTCATGATATACTAATGCATTCTAGTGAATGACATGCAAGTGTAGTCTACTTAATGATATGCTAGTAAAATCTACTGTATGAAATATTAACAGATTTATGTAAATTATTAAATAATTGACTATGGTAAAAAAAAGATTAAACAAAAAAGGTGTTGTCCATAGCCTCACAATGCTATACATTTTACATTTTTCTAACGTTAAAAGACACTAAACTTCAGATAAGTAATGTGTGTCCCCATAGTGTCACTCCTCATCTCGCATCATTGCAAACACAATAAAAACAAGTTCTACCAGCTGTGAGTCTCACTAACATTTCATTAGTTACTAAGAAGTTTATTGGTTTACCTCTGTATATTATTGAGGATTCTATGACTTCTCTGTATCTACACTTGGGGCCGTATTCAGAGATCCGTTTTTGAGGATATTTTTAGGATCGGATCAACTACGCATGCATAGTAAATTTATGTACATAGATTACATTGACTATACGCATGTCCCTAACACATACACACACATGCGGCTTAATTTAATCAACAGCCAATTAACCTACCAGTATGTTTTTGGCATGTGGGAGGAAACCCACGCAGACATGGGGAGAACATACTAACTCCACATACATAAGTAATAGTCCGGTAATTGAACTCACGACCTCAGTGCCGTGAGACACAATGCTACTCACTGAGCCACCATGCTGTCCCAAAGAATGAAAGTGGTGAGTGGAATCTCTGGTCTAACCACACCCAAAAGTTTAACCTCCTATGGTGCTGAATCTTTACATTCAGTCTCTCTACTTTTGTCTTAGACTAACACAGTATAGAAAATGCATAATATCTGAATGTGCCAATATCTGAGTTGTATTTAATCTAAGATATACAGTATGCTTCCTGGAGATAGAGTCCATTGTGACGTTGGATTACTGTTCCTTAAATACCAGGGGCCAGATTTACTAAGCTGCGGAAAAGGAAAAGTAGAAATATTGCCCATAGCAACCAATCAGATTCTAGCTCTCACTTTCCTATTACATACAAGAAATTGTCAGCTAGAATCTCGTTGGTTGCTATGGGCAACACCTCCACTTTTCCTTTCCCACAGCTTAGTAAATCTTGACCCAGGAGTTAAAGGAGACAACACAAAAAAATTGTTAAACAACTATAATATTTAATAAAGAATTAAGCAAAATACATGAATAATACTTAGCTTTGTCTGGTAGTTATTGTTTATAATGTTCAGCTGGGGTCCAGGAGCCCCAATCTTAATTTTTGGCAAGCTGGAAAGGTCAGCGGGCACTTCTGCAGAGGCTGAGGATCTGACCTTGTGCTATGTCCTATATACCCTGACACCTTATTAGGTTCTAAACGTGTTTTAAGCAAGTTATTTGGTATTTCTAATCTAACTCATTTCTACATTCCACATATGCACAGTATAGGCTAGCATTGCATAATCACTCATCCTTATCGGCACATCCTTAACATGTACGCATGAAAGCACATACAAAATGGAGAACGGCGGCCATCTTAGTCTGCCCTGACACAGTTACATACATTTCTGTTCAACAACTTCCACCTGATCCATTTGCACAGTCAGAATAGAACCGCAATTGCATTCAATGGAATCTAGAATGCTCACATCTCCGAGCGGGTGTTGTGTTTATGGGATTTCCCCACGGGTGCATGCACCGGGTGATCTAAACCATGATCCTCCTTTGATTTATATGACACATTAATTCTCCACAGGAGGAAAGTATTTCTGATAGGATAGCAACATTAATACGCATATCCATGGCAGGGTGATTAATAACCCAACTGGAAACGATGCCAAGAATGACGAGCTATAGATTATGCTGCAGTGGGGGGGCTATGATTGAATGAGAACACACTGGCCGATCCTCAGACATTAAAGGGTTCTTTTCTCCTCCTAACACTAAAGCTCTTCAAAAATCCGGTTTTAGTCATCGCACATTAAGTATTTGATCTTTGTGTCAATCTGTTAATGGTTCTTCAGGAGCGAAGGTATGAAATGTAGTCAGCAGTACGAATGAAATGCCACGGACTGTTCTTTTCTGCACTGTTACGCACTCAAGTGTTTTTCCATTCCTGATAGAGGGAACTGCTTAGCTTCACATTTTGTTAAGTGTTATTTATGAGAACGAGAAATATATAAAAGATATTCAGTGTGTTAACAAGGCGGAATGTTCCCTTATTATATACTCGTATATGAGTAGTGTTGTATACAGATGTGCAGGTCCATGTTCCACAGATTCAAACAGTACAAGAGACTTGTAGCTGGATTCACACTTAAGAAGCTCCGGCTCCTTAAGTGCGTAATTAACTGAAATGACCTACTATGTCTGCGTCCAGTGTATTCATGCTGGGACTTGGACACCTGCAGTCCAACAGGTCGCCCAGACAGGTGAGGTTTTACTATTTACTTCTTTTTTTCAATTTTTGGTTTTATTTATTTTTACTTTTTACTTTACTTTAAAAAAAAAAAAGTATTTTATAAATTTTTTTATTAAGTGATTGTTCTTATGTATTCCGGCGTCTCCCCATACATATCCCCCTTTTCCTCTCCCTTAAGAACAGCTATTAGGGGGAGGAAAAGAAGGGTATTTGGGGACATCGCTGAAATACTTACCCTTGACGTTAGTCTTACACCGGGAGCACAGTGTAAATCTCCGCTCAGCCGTTTTGTAAATATGAAACAGTTAATTTTAATGCGACAGTTTTCACTTCAAAACTTGCAATATCGCATTAAAATGATCATTGTAAATAGACCCCTATGTTTCTACAAGGGTGTGATGAGGTGGACTATTGTAACCCAATTACAGTAAGGGTCTATCTCCACCAATGATGCCAATCCAGGCCGGAATGTTTGTGTAAATACACCCAATTTTCATTGCGTTTACTTTGCATCCACACACCTTTGCACAGACAGACAACCAGCGGTAACCTTAAGATTTCCAACTCAGAAACACTGAAAATTCTAGACATTTGCAAGTCCGGTTGGAAAAGCATTGGAAGGGAACGCCACTTGCAAACCTAACCCCGCCCCTTGGTCAGTAGTTTAACGTCTTTTAAGTCTGGGTGGATCAGAAAGCATTAGGATTGGATAGAACCAATGTGGGAGCATACACAGGATGAAAAAAGTCTTCACAATCCTATTGATGCCCTCGTAAGTTGGTTGATAAGTTAGTTATTTATCTCCATGCATGCATAGTAGCTTATTTATGCTATCTACGTACCATGGCCCAGATCCAGAACTATTCTTGTGCGAATTTATGCCTGACGGACACGTAAAATCGTGATTTTGTATGCGCACGACAGATGTTAAGTTACGTAACGTAACTCTGAGCGTATGGGCCATTCACGTAGTAGTTGTGTAAATTCGTACGTTTTTGGCGTGCCAATTTTACGTGTGCCAAAAGTACGTCTAAAATACGCAATGTAGGCGGGGGTTTTCATTTAAAGTGTACAGCATGGGCGTGCTTAGCTGCGTAAGTCCGCGTTGACCGTCCGTATACGTGTGCGGATCACTGCGGTTACGAGGCCAAAAATTAAGGTAGGGTTTGGAAAGCGGAAATTGGTCAAAGTACGTATATTCAAGGGGTGTGCCTAGGGGAGTGTATAGAAGGTACGCACGCGAAAATACGCTACGCTAGGAAACGGATTGCAAGCGGAGTTCTGGATCTACACCCATTTCTGTACGTAGATTGCCCATATTTTTTTACATGTATGATGTCAGTGCATAGTATAGCACCTGTAGCTCACCGGTGATGCCTATTAATCTAGAATAGTGGAGTTGCTTCCTATTAAATCAACACTATAACTCATCCCTTCGCCAAGAGAGCTCACGAGTCTCTATACCCCCCATGGTGGCATTGATTCCAATCTGACTAAGGCTCAACCGACAACACCAATCCTATTCATTTCCACAATAAACACTGCTGTCCCTCCACCAGTCTCTCTTAATAGAAGCTGAGGATACATCGACCAATCCTCTCTAGCACCAGCTACCCTGCCAACAGTGCAATCAATACATCAGTGATTTGGAGACAGATTGAAAGAGCTTGTCCATGCCCCTCTTTCATGACAGACACTGAGACACAAGCATCGCCTGATTATCACACATTACGTAATGTCCGTCTATCTTATGACACAGGGGTTGTTCTATTGGGGGGAGAGGAAGATGTGGAGGTCAGGCAATGACTCACAAGCCTATTAAAGTGCTATTTTTGTGAAGATTAAAGGATTTAGCAGGAAAGCACAAATATATCCTGATAAGAGAGCAATTTGGAGACTCTTTGGTTTTTCCTGGAAATGGCATTATGCAAAGAGATTTACTGCAATTGTTTAAGTATAAATATAGAGAAATATTACTATCCCTTTCTTGCGTCCATTGCTGCCCACAAAAAAATGGTTGTGTACATTTTTATGGAAGTGATTTTCTAGGAAAAGATGATCTAGAAACGATTTTCATGGAATTAACAGTTGCAGCTCTACATGACGGGGTCAGCATTGCATAACTCGCCCTGAAAGTCATTGAGATCTCTGAATAATGGGGGAATTTCTGGACTTCCTGAAGAGTTGGCAACCTCCCTGATGTGGATTAAGATACAAAAGTAATGTATCTTAATCCATGTATGTATCTTAACCCCCTGAAGTACGATGACAGAATTCAGAAATGGTGTCCTGTTTACCTGCATTTTGGGCTCATTGGAGACCCTGATGGTGGGAACAGGCTTGGCTGCAGGCCTCTGGCAGGTCGCGGACCCAGTGGCAGAACCCGGAAACACAGGGAGGAGCAGAGCATCAGCAAAAGTAAGTCCTGGAGTGACAGAAGCCAGGAAACCGACACCAGAGTGGGGGAACAGAAGAAATAACCAACAAAGTACAGGTGTCCCTGCTACTATGTATAGAGGAGCTGGCCAATCAGTGGAGGATAATCTGCTCAGCCTCCCGCAATGATAGGTGAACATCTTGGCTGCTAAGCAACAGCATTACCAAATCTAGCAGGGAAGCATCCCGGTTGCCTAGGAACCATGACACGTTACCACTGCCACCAATGATCACAAGTATCTCGGCTGCTAAGCAAAAGCCACATTGCTCCGAACCACTACAGCAACTTAGTTGTCCTCTGCAGATTTGAATACTTGATTATCGTGGTACCCAGAAAATATCAACCAATCACAGGCTACAACTTTTGTCCAAAGACAAGTAGATTCATTCACAGAAACCATCTGCTGTCACTCTTATAAAACACCATTTCCATCGTTGGCCCAATATTTGGAATTCAGCTTTGGTTGACTATACATGGTCATACATTACAGGCTTTAAAATCTAAGGGGCAGATCCAGAACAACGTTTTCAAGCGTATTTACGCCTGGCGGAGACGTAAAAACGCTATTAACAACGTTTAGCAACTTAGTTGTCCTCTGCAGATTTGAATACTTGATTATCGTGGTACCCAGAAAATATCAACCAATCACAGGCTACAACTTTTGTCCAAAGACTAGTAGATTCATTCACAGAAAGCATCTGCTGTCACTCTTATAAAACACCATTTCCATCGTTGGCCCAATATTTGGAATTCAGCTTTGGTTGACTATACATGGCCATACATTACAGGCTTTAAATTCTAAGGGGCAGATCCAGAACAACGTTTTCAAGCGTATTTTCGCCTGGCGGAGACGTAAAAACGCTATTTGGTATGTTCTGAGCATGCGTGCGGCAGATGTTACGTTACGTAACGCAACGTAACTCTGAGTGTAAGGGCCTTTCACGTAACAGTAGCGTAACAACGTTCGAAGGGGCATGCCGATATTACGAAAGCCGTAAGTACGATGCAGTTACGAAATGTAGGCAGGGGATTGCATTTAAATCGTACAGTATGAGCGTGCTTAAGTACGTCACGCCATTACGGGCGTCAGGCGTTACGCTTAGAAAAGTCCAACTTGCCGAGGAAACTGGCCAGCGTTGGGGTTAGATATCCTAAGAGTTGTACAATGGAATCCAGCACGGGAAGTCTACATTTTTATTTTATTCTAACTTTTATTACAACATTCTAAACAATTTAAGTGGAGTTCACGGTGGACAACTAATTAATTGCTGCAGCATATCTGGAAAACACAACACGTGTGAACTTAAGTTCTTAAAAATGAATAAATAATTCTTCTAAATGCTTATTTAAGTATTTATTTGACAAGTTTAATAATATTTGCATATAAACAGTCCCGAGAGGTTGATGGCGTTCCAGAGGCGCATCTCATGGATAGCACATCGGTGACAGCTAATTAGGCTCTTACCGCTGAAAGTCTTCTTCCAAAAACAAACAGACAAACTTGTAATTTTACATGAAGACTCTTTCACGGCCTTTCTCTAAAGATTATGTGCTTTGTGTGTGTATGTGTGTCCTTTGTTTAATTAAGTAAGTTAATTGCACCTATCAAATAACGACGGTGCTAACTATGCACAGCACACTGAGTGTATGAGATCAGTATTTAACGATTAAGGACTCCTGAAGGTAGTGGACTGTTGTGATGGACCCCCTGCTGTGTTTATGTGTACACACTTTAGATTTCATGTTCCATTTATTTAGAGTGGATGTCTTATCTCCTCTGCTAAGGCATGTCACCGGGGAGGGTGGAGGGGTGAAACCCACAGTCTCTGTGCATTGCAATTAACAGTCACTCCCTACACCAACTATGCCCCCTACTGGAAGCTGTCGGAAGTGACATTTGTTGATTGTGAGCAGATTGTGTTTGAAGCTCAGGCACAGATCGCAAAAACAGGTGATTTAGGGTTTTGACAGATACCTGGAACCACTTTTAGGTCTCTGTCTGAGCGGGAGCAGATCTCTGAAGTCCATCAGTTAAATAAATTAAATATATCTCTTTTAGCAGATTTGGGACCATTATCTAAGGGCTGTTGGGGTTTTAGTTTGTTACTGATGATGGGGTAAATCCAGACCTACGGGCTTGTTACGTTAGATCGTGTAGCGTATCGTGTAGCCCTCGCTCGTACGTACTTTACATGTGTTGTATGGAAGCCCCCTGCCTCTTCGTTCATAGTTAAGCTGATGGTACATACCAGGGGCGGAACTACCATTGGTGCAACAGGTGCAGTGGCACCGGGGCCCATGCTGATACAAGGGCCCCCAACCGTCATCACCGCACCGCCGAAGCTCCCCACCAGTTTACCTGGGATATCACCAGGGCCAAAGCATATTTTTTGCACCTGGGCCCACAACTTGCTGGTTCCATCTCTGGTACATACGATCAGCGTTATGTGGCGTAACATCTTCCGTGCCCATGCGCAGTGCATACACACTTTCGTTTTTACGTCAGCGGTTAGCGTAAAATTGCTCGCGTACGTAGTTTAGGATCTGACCCGATAGATGTAAGTAATGTATCAAATTTGACATTTCTCTATACTACAATAACAAAGATTAATACTGTGCTGAGATCCACTTACAGCATCCCATATTAAACTCTTCATTGTTGTTTTTTCGCCCTGTTGAAGGTCATTTCGGGCTCTCTGCGTTGTTTCGATGGGCCGCACAGTACCGTTATTCCTGAAATTTTGCAGGATTCTGTTTGTTGCCTCCTGCTTAATCCATTGCCATTGTGATGTTTTCTCAGATAAGTAATTTGCTGACTGTGACTCTGAGCTCCTTGAAGAGAGAAGGAGCTGATCGTGGAAGGAATGAAGGGAAACACTTTCCTGGGTAATGTCAAATAAACGCTTTCTTTTTGGGAGGGGGGGAATTACTGTAAAGTCATCACTATTCTCTATTCTGCTCTCTTTTAGGAGATTATTGAAGTGTAACAAGCTTGTGATAGCAGAGTGCGGTATTACGGCGTTCAGAAAATTGCTTTTATTATAGAAATGGTGACTGCGTGCGGTCCCACTGGGTGGAATCGGCATCCGGGAACAGACTCAGGAGAGGGTTTATGCAGGTTCTAATGTTCTTTTTTATGTCTTCATTTCGTACAAATGCCCCAGTTTTTGGGTTAATCGTGGTAGAAAATTGTGCAAAGTAACGTCACGTCAGCCGGTGTACGCTCACCTCCAGGCCGGGCAGAGTGTATCTGATGTGCTGCACTTCAGACACCTCCATACGATCATCCGTGATTTGGCTCTCCAGGGGCTAAATTGATTAAACTGTGGAAAAGGAAACGTGGAGATGTTGCCCATAGCAACCAATCAGATTCTAGCTGACATACTCTAGTATGTAATAGGAAAGTGAGAGGTAGAATCTGATCGGTTGCGATGGGCAACATCTCCACTTTTTCTTTTTCGCAGTTTAGTAAATCTGATCCCAGGTGTTACATTCCCAGAATGCTCCAATAGCATAAAAATAGCTAATATTTGGCAATGTATGATGAGGCTTGTAGCAAGGGCCGGATTGAGGGTCATGTGGGCCTAGAGCTGAAAATTATCAAGGGCCCACACTATATAGCATGCTTTGGAGGAGACTCTCAGTCCCCGACATTCATCCTTAGGCACTGCGGTGGAGATCTGCAGTGTGTAAGGGCCTATTGTCAAGTGGAGGCCTGGGACTGTAGTCCCATTAGACCTATTGTTTATCTGGCCCTTCTTATAGTGATACTATATCTGGGGACGTCACTTAAGCTAATCGTAGGGGGGAGGTATGTAAATAGTAGAGTGAGGAGGTGCAGACCCTCCAACATGACCCATTCCATTAGGTACAATATACTCCGTTCCTGAGCTTCCAACTGTCACTCACCTGGTGAAAAGACTTAACTGATATTTAAAAACTCTTTGGGCCTGATCCAGACCTACGCTGCCCGGCGGTAATACGCTGCCCGGCGGTAATACGCCAGACGTAAGTGTAAGATCGGCTGAAACGCCGATCTGCACATGCGCCGGTCAGATCAAGGATCGTGCGTCCGTAGTATCGGCGTAGTAACGGCTGAGGGTGTGTCCCTCGCCGTTACTACGCAAATGTTAGTGTAGGTAGGCGGGGGGAGGGAGTGTAATGAGGGAGGGCGGGGGTTTAGTTGATACACTCCTGTCCGAGTGTATTTTCCCTCGCTTACTCCGGCTGAAGTTAGGGTAGCCTTCAACTGGCGTAAGCGAGGGAAAATACGCTGGGACAGGGGGGAGTTTCGGGGGAAGTACATGCCGATACGCTGTGCTATACTAAGCACAGCGCATTGGCGTAGGTCTGGATCAACAAAGGTGGTTACCATAGTAACTGACAGCTGGAAACTGAGAAGCAGAGTATTTTGTACCTAATGGAATGGGTCATGTTGGAGCATATGGAGGTGTCTGAAGTGCAGCACATCAGATACACTCTGCCCGGCCTGGAGGTGAGCGTACACCGGCTGACGTGACGTTACTTTGCACAATTTTCTACCACGATTAACCCAAAAACTGGGGCATTTGTACGAAATGAAGACATAAAAAAGAACATTAGAACCTGCATAATGCCATGACTGTATTTACTAACATGGCTTTATCGATCCAAAATCTGAATGAATCGCACAGTAGCCCAGCCATCACTGCAGCTCGGCGTCTAAACCTGCGCCATAGGGACCTTATCACCTGATCGCTGATGGATGTCTCGGGGTTAGTGGAAGGAGATGATTGTGTGCGAGTTTTGCTGCCTCTCGATGTTGGTAGAATTTATTGGCCACCAGAAGAATTGGATAATAGACCGTGTGTTCTGATAAACGCAATAACTGTTCATCACCGGCGACAGGAGAGGCCGCTTCATAATAGAGTCCATGTTTCTATTAGTGCTGTTGATTTCAGATGTCCTAACCCAAAATAAATGGCTGGGTACCTATCACAGAGAATGTATGGGGAAGAATAGACAAATATAGGACTGAGCCGGGCTGAGCGTACATCCGCCAATGTAGCGTATCTTAGAATACTTTGTGTCGCGGAAGCCCGGATCTGTGTACGCAATATTATCTATTCTGACTGGAACGCATCGCACAGCTGTGACCGGGGTGTTACAGGGTCAGGAAGGGGGGGCAGGCACATGACCCACTCAGGGTAAGGGAGTGTCCCCACAAATGCGCACAATCCAGACTCAAACGTTAGTACAAGTAGCACAAAGCTTACGGGAGACATTTGCATCAGTTACAGGACGTGTGTAAGTCCAGGAGATGGCGAAGCTGAAACGCAGTTATGTCAGATCAACGCGTTTTACCTCGTGAGCGCTTTGAGAACGGTCCGGAAAGTTTGCTATCTTGTGCTTTGTACTGAGAGACTAAGTAAAGTGGTGTAAAAAATAAAAGTTGCTTTTTTTTCATATTTACTGAATTTGGTTAATTTAATAGATATTTTATTTATGAACATATTTCTTTTACAATTGCATTGTTTACTAACAGAGCATAACCACCATTGTCATTATAACAAATAGTGGACTTCTATGCACAGATCCAGAGTCACGCTCGTGCTGGCGTCTTAATCAGCCTTGAAATGATGCATTATTTACACAACATGTTTCTATCATTATTATTACTTATTTATATAATGCCACAATTCGCCCGAAGCACTTTACAGAGAATATTAGACATTCACATCAGTTCCTGTCCCCATTGGAGATACATTCTAAGGTCCTTAACACAGACATATGCAATGATACACACACAGACTATAGTTAATATATTCAGCAGCCAATTAACCTTCCAGCGTGTTTTCGGAGTGTGGGAGGAAACCAGAGCACCTGGAGGAACCCCACACAGACACAGGGAGAACATACACACTCCACACAGATAAGGCTTAGTCTGGGAATCCAACTCATGACCTCAGAACCGTGAGACACAATGCTACCCACTAAGCCACTATGCTGCCGTTCTGTACTGTGTTTATAACACAGGATATGGTCTTTAGTGCATTTCCTTCCCCTGTATCTGAAGACCAGGGCGGGTTTCCCAATATTCAGAGGTCAGCAGGTCAATGAATATTTAAGGTTTCCCCAACTCTCCGTCCCTCTGAAACATTTAAAATGTAAAAGGGAAGAAATAAATACAGTAACAACTGCAATCCTGACTTAGACACTCTAGGGATGGATTCAGTTCCGATTTCAATGTGAGCCGATCCCAGAAGAAAAGATTTGCAGGGATCTATAATCACTGGGCCTCTCTATGCAAAGATCCGTGTAACCACATTATAACCACCCCACTTGTGCTGACTGACAGCCTGAGGCTCCCTTAAGTTTTCCATCTCAAGCAGGCTGCAATTCACGGAAGTACAGGGTTCTGGATGGATGCACGGAGAGAGGGAACGCCCCAAACTGTACAATGGTTAAGAGGAAACACCCACTTGTGATTTATTCCCCACCCCTCTGTTGGAAGTGACACATTCACTCATATGCACAGTATCAAAAATCGTCCACTTGTCGCATGCAGATAGTGGCGGAACAATGGAATTTGGGATATGGAGCTGGATCCAGACTTTAGAAGGAGCTTTAAATTAAGAGAGGAAAGTTACTCCTGGGCTAAACCATGTTGATTGCAGGGGGAGTCAAGTTAATTGTAGTCATTGCATGCAGGGGTATATCTTTGAATTGCTTACTGCACACAAACACTGACCAGTGTTACTATTACACTGTTATTTATCACCTTTCACCTTTAATACTATTATATTATTATATTATTACACAGAACCTGACCAGCGTTACTATTACACTGTTATTTATCACCTCTCATCTCTAATACTATTATATTATTACACAGATTCTGACCAGTGTTACTATCACACTGTTATTTATCACCTCATCACTAATACTATTATATTATTACACAGATACTGACCAGCGTTACTATCACACTGTTATTTATCACCTCTCATCTCTAATACTATTATATTATTACACAGATACTGACCAGCGTTACCGGGGGGGCGGGGGGAGGCGGGGAGACGCTTCTCCATTCGTAGTTTCCTTCTTAAGAAGGAAACTACGCACAGTAAGATAAGATAGCCCTATTGTACTCTTAAGTGCCATAAGGTACATAAAAATGGGGGCGTGTTAGGGAGGAGGACAGGTAAGTTGGGTACGGTTCTGTCCGCACCTAACTCACTCTTAAGTGTGAATCAGGTCCTGAGACTATGGATCATTTAAAGTGAAATAGAAATAGTGGAATACAAATAAATACATAGGGCCGCATCCTCAGTTTAGTTTTTTGCCCCCTAGTTTCTTTGCACTTGGATTACACATGCGCCAGCATCACTGCTATCCAATCAGAATGCGTTTCTTCCTATACAGACTTATGTGACACAAGTAGTGTGTCTTAGTATTACAGTGTACAGTAATGGCAGTGGTATAATTACCTTGGGAGCAGGGGCTGCTGCTAAGGGACCCAGAAGAGAGAGCATCCTTTCCTCATGGATCTCTAATCTGTCAGAGGCGGGCATCTTAAGACATTGCTCGGTACTTAAGAGTAGTGCTCTTTTGCGTAATGGATGAGCATGACAAAATAGGGTTGTTGTTAGTATTGATCATAGTTGACAACTTTTGAACTCTTCCTTTGAGGGGTTCTCAGAGAAGACAAAGAGATGGCAATCTGGGGTGAGGCTTGATGATGTCAATTAATGCAAATCACTGCCTCAAGTCCCCACCCCCTTGTCTATCAATGCTGCGATTAATAGTATTATTTAAGATGGGGCAGGGCTTCTTGTAGGTCACAGGCCCAGCCCATGCTTAGCAATGCTATGAATCACAGCACTGATAGGCGGGGGTGGGACTAGAGGTAGTAATTTGTATTAAATAACATCATCAAATCCAAATGCAGGGCAATGCCTGAATTTTGAGAGTCTCCTTGACATTATGTAGGAGTTGGCAACTATAGTATAGGTACCCAGTATTTATTAAATGCTGGACAAGCCCATGGCACAACCATTGGGGCTGACACATCTATTTGGACTGATATAAGATAACTGACACAACCATTGGTGCTGATACAACTACTGGGATTGGCGTTTGCCAACATAAGTAATAGCTAAACTAGAGGATGTATCTAAGGTATGATTGTATGTAGAAGAGGGATAATACTTTCCCATTTTCAATTAAGGGTGCTGGTGATGTTCATGACCAAGACCATCTTCATATTTGAGAAGCAGCAGCTTCTTAAATACGGTCTATTACTAAATGACCTACTATGCATGCGTGGTAAGTCATTTACGCCATCTACGTACTAGTTAGGTAGCGGGGGGGGCAGGGAGAGCTATTCTTAAGAAGGAAACTATGCACGGTAATATAAGGTAGCCCTATGGCACTCTTAAGTGCCATAAGGTACCTAATAATAGGGGGCAGGTTATGGGCTGAATGAGTGAGTTAGGTGCGGTTCTGTCCACACAAGTCAGTCTTAAGTGTGAATATGGTTGAAAGACTGCATTGTGGTTTAATGCAAGAAAAGCAAAATGTTTGTGGTTAAAAGTAAATAACTAGATTTTAACCTGTGGGTAACTAAAATAACTGCGACTGACACAGAGCTGGGCAATATTAAAAAAAGGAAAAAAAACAAAGAATTTTAAACCATAAACCATATTGTAAGGGCTTTAAATGAATGAAATTGTCCTTGCATGTAGAGAAAAAAAAGGCTTAAACTAAAATGCTGAGCAGCTTTTATTTTCATCCATCAATTCTAATATTGTTTCCACAGATTAAATTTATCTCTCCCTGCAGTATCACACAGTTTTGCCAAGGTGTGTGCATCAGTCCCAAATTCTTCATTTGCGTTAGTACAGTGGAGCTCAGATACTGCTTTATATTCTAAGATGCTCATTTTATGACATGATGGGAAAATTAGATTGCAGTCCATTAATAAATCATTAAAGGTCTGTTTATTTACCAATTAGCAGCTGCTTGCTCAGACAATTAAGCTGACATCACCCATTCAATTTACAATCATACAATTTTTCTGTAGGACACTAAATGGGTGACATCAGCTCCATTGTCTCCAGGAACCATTAGCATAATTGGTGAGTAAACAAAGGTTTAATGATTTCTGAAGCCCTATTCAACTTTCCACAGCAGGTAGGCCTGCCATGCATGGCAGAGATTTCCCTGATTTTAGGGAAAGCTTGAACTTAGCACAACTGTAGCTCAAGTTTCATCCTTTCCATGCAACTAATAATTTTAAATGGGACAAACATTTTTGCAAAAGACTTCGGGCCGTATTCAGAGATCAGCAGTAAGTGATTGGCTGGCATCCAGGTCGTTGCTAGGAGACCTGGACGCCAACCAATCACCTATTCGTGCACAGCATGCCTCTCCTCGCTCCGGCCAGCGTCACCACCTGACTTCACTCCCGCATACAAATTGGAATTAGTATCGCATCGTCCCGCGTCAGGGGTGGAACCCTGTGAGCTCCGTTACACGCCAGCATAGCCAGATGCCGGCGTGTAACAGCACTTAAATGAACACATGGAGGCGCGGTTATCAAGAATCACACAGACGGAGCACATATACACATGTAAGTACACACGGAAAGAACAGAGTAGTCTAGGGACTCATAAGTCCTAAAAATACGCACGCAACGTCCCTCGAAAACGGATCTCTGAATACGGCCCAAAGTTCTAATATGAAAACTAGCTTATTCCTGTAACACAGTGGCTAAGTCAGGGTTAGGGGAGTGCGATAGTGGCGGCGATCCAGGGCGCAAAACTTAAGGGGGCACCCATTAGTTAATATTTCATGTTAAATTGGTTTAAAATCCAGGATCAGCGGCGCCATTTTTCCTTTTACTCCCCGGCACTAAACTACGACTCAGGGCGTAATTATCAATGGCAAGAAACAGAAACGGGAGATCAGAGGGGCCGATCCATGCAAAATCACGCCATGCACACAGACGTGCGCTACGTCAGCTTTCATAGCGTATCTCTGCGTGGTTTTGCACTGCGCCAGTGCACATAAACGTCCCAAGCGTGCTGGGCGTGTACTACTGTGACCCTTAACTTAAACATTAATTTAAACATACTGGGGTAAATCCAGAACTACATGTGCCGTACGTTTATTCGCGGAGCGTATTTTCGTGCACGTAAGTTCGCTAAACTCCCCTCGGCACACCCCTTGCACGGACGTATTTTGTCAAGATACGCTACCCAAACCCTACCTTAACTTTTTCCAACGTAACCGCTGTCATACGCACACGTACGTATGAGCTGAACGCATTTACGCAGCTAAGCACGCCCATACTGTACACTTTAAATACCACCCCCCGCCTACTTCACGTATTTCAGACGTATTTTCGAGTAACGTAAATTTGGCACACCCACACGTAAGTATTTACGTGACACATACGTGAATGGCCCATACGTTCATAATTACGCTACGTAAATGTGCGTATTTTCTATGGTGCGCATGCGCCGTGCGTTCTAAACAGCGATTCTACGTCTCCGCCACGCGTAAATTCGCTTCGAAGCGTTGTTCTGGATCAGGCCCACTATAAGTAACGACACAGACCACAAAGTTGGGAACTAAATTTTATTAATTTAGATGATGAGAATTTGGTTAAGCCAAATTATAATTGATGGGGGCCAAGAATGCAGGTTATTATTAAATAATGAATCACATAAACATAAATGCATAAATGATGGGTAAGCAAAGCATCATGGCGATAAACATTCGCAACTGTATTCAACTTGTCAGCTGAACAAAACACATAAACCAGCGAATGAGAATCTAACCACGGAGGTACAGTGCTTAACTTAAGCGCCACGCGGGAACGTGTGTCCACAACCTACAACCGTGAGCCCACACACACGTGATTAATTCAATCAATTCAAATGGGATTGCCACTCGCAATCCAAAGGACGTTAAATTGACAGTCCAGAAACACAAACCTGTTGACGAAAACATACTTATAATCCAACGAAAGAAATAAACCTGCTTTCCGCTTATGCTATCAAAAAATGCCCCTTAAACCGGCAAAAGCTTCTAAACCGCTAAACAGCTACCGGGGGAGGGAGGGAGGGCAAATCCAGACGGAGAAAAAAAGAGGCAGACCCCATTCTTCCAGCAGCTTTTATTACACCAAGAGGCCCGACTCCACCTACCACCCCTAACCAATGAGAAGACACCAAACTGTGAGTGACACTTTTCGTCCCACCCCCACGTAGTTTACCTTTGCTCGAGTTAATTATTTAACCCTCTGCTTCCCGAAATGAAGCACGCTCAGTCGCGCCAGATTCAGACCTGAGCTCAACTCGCCTCTCCGTCACTTGCGTTCTGAAGGGAGAGAAATGGCGTGCGGTAAGGGGTGTGCCCAAGCAAGCGTGCCCGACCCAGAGCCGATGGCGGACGGAAATGAGCGCGGTTTTCCGTCAAATCATTTACTGCAGATACAGGTCATGTCTAGGTCCAGGGAACTGACACTTCACAAACCTATTACGAACAACTGTCATAGCCGAGATTTCAAACACAACGCAACAATGATGGCATCGCATTGAGCCGATATGAAATATTTATTATACACATTAATAAATGCCATCGATTTCCTTTTCCCATTTCTGTACTAGACATAATAGCTCAGAATTATAAGTAGGACACTTCCCAGCTCTCCAGATTCCAGTGGGATACTCCTGATTTTAGGTGACTGTCCCACTGTCCCACCCACCTTGCAGATTGTCCCGCTAAGTGGCTTTTTCTTTCTTTTCTTTATTAACAATGTTTGCCATGCCAAAAGGTTTTAATGAATGGGCAGAAATGGGTGGAGCTTGGGCAGGAATGGGTGGAGTTTGGACAGGTAAGGGTGGAGTTTGGGCAGCAATGGGTGGAGTTTGGGAAAGGATGGGTGGAGCTTGGGCAGGGATGGGTGGAGTTTGGGCAGGGATGGGTGGAGTTTGGTCAGGAATGGGTGGAGTTTGGGCAGGGATAGGTGGAGATTGGGCAGGGATAGCTGGAGTTTAGGCAGGGATAGGTGGAGTTTGGGCAGGGATAGGTGGAGTTTTGGCAGGAATGGGTGGAGTTTGGGCAGGAATGGGTGGGGTATGGGCGAAGCCCATTTAGTTTTTTCTAATGTTGGAAGGTATAACATAGGTCTAACATTGTACCTGCCTTACTGTAATATTTGCAGTATCATAATCATTTAAACAGTAGAGTCTATTGTGGAAGTCATGTTGTCTTAGATACTGTAACTGCCAGTAATTAATTACATCTTGGCCTCCATAAAAATCCTGAAAATGGCCACCTCTATACGCCTCAATGAAGAGAAATAGAACACAATTTTTATATTCTGTTATCATACCACAATTACTTCTGGAACTATATCAGGGAGTCAGAGAGATCCCCAATGTTCAGGGAGTCAGGAAGATGACCCACTCTTCAGGGAGTCAGGGAGATCACCCGTCCTTTAGGGAGTCAGGGAGATTAATCCACTCTTAAGGAAAACAGGGAGATCACCCACTCTACAGGGAGATCAATCCACTCTTCAGGGAGTTAGGGAAATCACCCACTCTTCAGGGAGTCAGGGAGATCACACATTCTTCAGGGAGTCAGGGAAATCACCCACTCTTCAGGGAGTCAGGGAGATCACCCGCTCTTCAGGGAGTCAGGGAGATCACCCGCTCTTCAGGGAGTCATAGAGATCATCCATTCGTCAGGGAGTCATAAAGATCACCGATTATTCAGGGAGTCATAGAGATCATTCCTTATTCAGGAGGTCATGGAGATCACTCACTCTTCCTGGAATTTCCCTGATATTCAGGTAGAAATGGCAACTATTGGTATCTGCCCCGTATTCAGTAGACAGATAGGTGTAATCAGGGCCGGAATGAGTGCCATGCGGGCTGAAAATTATCGAGGGCCCACACTATATACAGTAGTATGCTTTGGAGGAGGGTGTCAGTACCTGGCATTCATCCTTATGCACTGCAGTGGGAAACCTAGAAATCTGAAATGTGTTGGGGCCTATTTTCAGATGGAGGCCTGGGACTATATTCCCATTAGCCCCATTATTAATCTGCAAGGAACAAAAGAACAAAAGAGAGGTCCGGCACTCCACACAGACATTATATAACACTATGTGTCAGCACATACATAAAAAGGAGGTTTAGTTCACAATATAGCTATGTTGGGTTAAGCTCACACGTCAAGGCACCTCCCTATCTATCTGCTATATGTGTACTCAGGAGGTCTGTATTAAGACACTCTTGCATTTCAACAGTGTGCAGCGGCCATTTTGTGGGAGGGGTCAGACTCCCAAGTGAAACTAGTAACAGTAACAAGAAAACACACACACAGGCTGCGCTTCTGATTCAACAAATTAAATGTGTGCGAGAGTATATATAAATGTGTGCAGTGTATTTATAAATGTGTGCAGTGTATATATAAATGTGTGCAGTGTATATATAAATGTGTGCAGTGTATATATAAATGTGTGAGTGTATATATAATATAAATGTGTGCAGTGTATATATATAAATGTGTGCAGTGTATATATATAAATGTGTGCAGTGTATATATATAAATGTGTGCAGTGTATATATATAAATGTGTGCAGTGTATATATATAAATGTGTGCAGTGTATATATATAAATGTGTGCAGTGTATATATATAAATGTGTGCAGTGTATATATATAAATGTGTGCAGTGTATATATATAAATGTGTGCAGTGTATATATATAAATGTGTGCAGTGTATATATATAAA
This sequence comes from Limnodynastes dumerilii, assembly GCA_011038615.1. Taxonomy (NCBI): domain Eukaryota; kingdom Metazoa; phylum Chordata; class Amphibia; order Anura; family Limnodynastidae; genus Limnodynastes; species Limnodynastes dumerilii. The sequence continues at coordinate 37,155 of WWET01004143.1, forward strand.
TGTGTGCAGTGTATATATATAAATGTGTGCAGTGTATATATATAAATGTGTGCAGTGTATATATATAAATGTGTGCAGTGTATATATATAAATGTGTGCAGTGTATATATATAAATGTGTGCAGTGTATATATATAAATGTGTGCAGTGTATATATATAAATGTGTGCAGTGTATATATATAAATGTGTGCAGTGTATATATATAAATGTGTGCAGTGTATATATATAAATGTGTGCAGTGTATATATATAAATGTGTGCAGTGTATATATATAAATGTGTGCAGTGTATATATATAAATGTGTGCAGTGTATATATATAAATGTGTGCAGTGTATATATATAAATGTGTGCAGTGTATATATATAAATGTGTGCAGTGTATATATATAAATGTGTGCAGTGTATATATATAAATGTGTGCAGTGTATATATATAAATGTGTGCAGTGTATATATATAAATGTGTGCAGTGTATATATATAAATGTGTGCAGTGTATATATATAAATGTGTGCAGTGTATATATATAAATGTGTGCAGTGTATATATATAAATGTGTGCAGTGTATATATATAAATGTGTGCAGTGTATATATATAAATGTGTGCAGTGTATATATATAAATGTGTGCAGTGTATATATATAAATGTGTGCAGTGTATATATATAAATGTGTGCAGTGTATATATATAAATGTGTGCAGTGTATATATATAAATGTGTGCAGTGTATATATATAAATGTGTGCAGTGTATATATATAAATGTGTGCAGTGTATATATATAAATGTGTGCAGTGTATATATATAAATGTGTGCAGTGTATATATATAAATGTGTGCAGTGTATATATATAAATGTGTGCAGTGTATATATATAAATGTGTGCAGTGTATATATATAAATGTGTGCAGTGTATATATATAAATGTGTGCAGTGTATATATATAAATGTGTGCAGTGTATATATATAAATGTGTGCAGTGTATATATATAAATGTGTGCAGTGTATATATATAAATGTGTGCAGTGTATATATATAAATGTGTGCAGTGTATATATATAAATGTGTGCAGTGTATATATATAAATGTGTGCAGTGTATATATATAAATGTGTGCAGTGTATATATATAAATGTGTGCAGTGTATATATATAAATGTGTGCAGTGTATATATATAAATGTGTGCAGTGTATATATATAAATGTGTGCAGTGTATATATATAAATGTGTGCAGTGTATATATATAAATGTGTGCAGTGTATATATATAAATGTGTGCAGTGTATATATATAAATGTGTGCAGTGTATATATATAAATGTGTGCAGTGTATATATATAAATGTGTGCAGTGTATATATATAAATGTGTGCAGTGTATATATATAAATGTGTGCAGTGTATATATATAAATGTGTGCAGTGTATATATATAAATGTGTGCAGTGTATATATATAAATGTGTGCAGTGTATATATATAAATGTGTGCAGTGTATATATATAAATGTGTGCAGTGTATATATATAAATGTGTGCAGTGTATATATATAAATGTGTGCAGTGTATATATATAAATGTGTGCAGTGTATATATATAAATGTGTGCAGTGTATATATATAAATGTGTGCAGTGTATATATATAAATGTGTGCAGTGTATATATATAAATGTGTGCAGTGTATATATATAAATGTGTGCAGTGTATATATATAAATGTGTGCAGTGTATATATATAAATGTGTGCAGTGTATATATATAAATGTGTGCAGTGTATATATATAAATGTGTGCAGTGTATATATATAAATGTGTGCAGTGTATATATATAAATGTGTGCAGTGTATATATATAAATGTGTGCAGTGTATATATATAAATGTGTGCAGTGTATATATATAAATGTGTGCAGTGTATATATATAAATGTGTGCAGTGTATATATATAAATGTGTGCAGTGTATATATATAAATGTGTGCAGTGTATATATATAAATGTGTGCAGTGTATATATATAAATGTGTGCAGTGTATATATATAAATGTGTGCAGTGTATATATATAAATGTGTGCAGTGTATATATATAAATGTGTGCAGTGTATATATATAAATGTGTGCAGTGTATATATATAAATGTGTGCAGTGTATATATATAAATGTGTGCAGTGTATATATATAAATGTGTGCAGTGTATATATATAAATGTGTGCAGTGTATATATATAAATGTGTGCAGTGTATATATATAAATGTGTGCAGTGTATATATATAAATGTGTGCAGTGTATATATATAAATGTGTGCAGTGTATATATATAAATGTGTGCAGTGTATATATATAAATGTGTGCAGTGTATATATATAAATGTGTGCAGTGTATATATATAAATGTGTGCAGTGTATATATATAAATGTGTGCAGTGTATATATATAAATGTGTGCAGTGTATATATATAAATGTGTGCAGTGTATATATATAAATGTGTGCAGTGTATATATATAAATGTGTGCAGTGTATATATATAAATGTGTGCAGTGTATATATATAAATGTGTGCAGTGTATATATATAAATGTGTGCAGTGTATATATATAAATGTGTGCAGTGTATATATATAAATGTGTGCAGTGTATATATATAAATGTGTGCAGTGTATATATATAAATGTGTGCAGTGTATATATATAAATGTGTGCAGTGTATATATATAAATGTGTGCAGTGTATATATATAAATGTGTGCAGTGTATATATATAAATGTGTGCAGTGTATATATATAAATGTGTGCAGTGTATATATATAAATGTGTGCAGTGTATATATATAAATGTGTGCAGTGTATATATATAAATGTGTGCAGTGTATATATATAAATGTGTGCAGTGTATATATATAAATGTGTGCAGTGTATATATATAAATGTGTGCAGTGTATATATATAAATGTGTGCAGTGTATATATATAAATGTGTGCAGTGTATATATATAAATGTGTGCAGTGTATATATATAAATGTGTGCAGTGTATATATATAAATGTGTGCAGTGTATATATATAAATGTGTGCAGTGTATATATATAAATGTGTGCAGTGTATATATATAAATGTGTGCAGTGTATATATATAAATGTGTGCAGTGTATATATATAAATGTGTGCAGTGTATATATATAAATGTGTGCAGTGTATATATATAAATGTGTGCAGTGTATATATATAAATGTGTGCAGTGTATATATATAAATGTGTGCAGTGTATATATATAAATGTGTGCAGTGTATATATATAAATGTGTGCAGTGTATATATATAAATGTGTGCAGTGTATATATATAAATGTGTGCAGTGTATATATATAAATGTGTGCAGTGTATATATATAAATGTGTGCAGTGTATATATATAAATGTGTGCAGTGTATATATATAAATGTGTGCAGTGTATATATATAAATGTGTGCAGTGTATATATATAAATGTGTGCAGTGTATATATATAAATGTGTGCAGTGTATATATATAAATGTGTGCAGTGTATATATATAAATGTGTGCAGTGTATATATATAAATGTGTGCAGTGTATATATATAAATGTGTGCAGTGTATATATATAAATGTGTGCAGTGTATATATATAAATGTGTGCAGTGTATATATATAAATGTGTGCAGTGTATATATATAAATGTGTGCAGTGTATATATATAAATGTGTGCAGTGTATATATATAAATGTGTGCAGTGTATATATATAAATGTGTGCAGTGTATATATATAAATGTGTGCAGTGTATATATATAAATGTGTGCAGTGTATATATATAAATGTGTGCAGTGTATATATATAAATGTGTGCAGTGTATATATATAAATGTGTGCAGTGTATATATATAAATGTGTGCAGTGTATATATATAAATGTGTGCAGTGTATATATATAAATGTGTGCAGTGTATATATATAAATGTGTGCAGTGTATATATATAAATGTGTGCAGTGTATATATATAAATGTGTGCAGTGTATATATATAAATGTGTGCAGTGTATATATATAAATGTGTGCAGTGTATATATATAAATGTGTGCAGTGTATATATATAAATGTGTGCAGTGTATATATATAAATGTGTGCAGTGTATATATATAAATGTGTGCAGTGTATATATATAAATGTGTGCAGTGTATATATATAAATGTGTGCAGTGTATATATATAAATGTGTGCAGTGTATATATATAAATGTGTGCAGTGTATATATATAAATGTGTGCAGTGTATATATATAAATGTGTGCAGTGTATATATATAAATGTGTGCAGTGTATATATATAAATGTGTGCAGTGTATATATATAAATGTGTGCAGTGTATATATATAAATGTGTGCAGTGTATATATATAAATGTGTGCAGTGTATATATATAAATGTGTGCAGTGTATATATATAAATGTGTGCAGTGTATATATATAAATGTGTGCAGTGTATATATATAAATGTGTGCAGTGTATATATATAAATGTGTGCAGTGTATATATATAAATGTGTGCAGTGTATATATATAAATGTGTGCAGTGTATATATATAAATGTGTGCAGTGTATATATATAAATGTGTGCAGTGTATATATATAAATGTGTGCAGTGTATATATATAAATGTGTGCAGTGTATATATATAAATGTGTGCAGTGTATATATATAAATGTGTGCAGTGTATATATATAAATGTGTGCAGTGTATATATATAAATGTGTGCAGTGTATATATATAAATGTGTGCAGTGTATATATATAAATGTGTGCAGTGTATATATATAAATGTGTGCAGTGTATATATATAAATGTGTGCAGTGTATATATATAAATGTGTGCAGTGTATATATATAAATGTGTGCAGTGTATATATATAAATGTGTGCAGTGTATATATATAAATGTGTGCAGTGTATATATATAAATGTGTGCAGTGTATATATATAAATGTGTGCAGTGTATATATATAAATGTGTGCAGTGTATATATATAAATGTGTGCAGTGTATATATATAAATGTGTGCAGTGTATATATATAAATGTGTGCAGTGTATATATATAAATGTGTGCAGTGTATATATATAAATGTGTGCAGTGTATATATATAAATGTGTGCAGTGTATATATATAAATGTGTGCAGTGTATATATATAAATGTGTGCAGTGTATATATATAAATGTGTGCAGTGTATATATATAAATGTGTGCAGTGTATATATATAAATGTGTGCAGTGTATATATATAAATGTGTGCAGTGTATATATATAAATGTGTGCAGTGTATATATATAAATGTGTGCAGTGTATATATATAAATGTGTGCAGTGTATATATATAAATGTGTGCAGTGTATATATATAAATGTGTGCAGTGTATATATATAAATGTGTGCAGTGTATATATATAAATGTGTGCAGTGTATATATATAAATGTGTGCAGTGTATATATATAAATGTGTGCAGTGTATATATATAAATGTGTGCAGTGTATATATATAAATGTGTGCAGTGTATATATATAAATGTGTGCAGTGTATATATATAAATGTGTGCAGTGTATATATATAAATGTGTGCAGTGTATATATATAAATGTGTGCAGTGTATATATATAAATGTGTGCAGTGTATATATATAAATGTGTGCAGTGTATATATATAAATGTGTGCAGTGTATATATATAAATGTGTGCAGTGTATATATATAAATGTGTGCAGTGTATATATATAAATGTGTGCAGTGTATATATATAAATGTGTGCAGTGTATATATATAAATGTGTGCAGTGTATATATATAAATGTGTGCAGTGTATATATATAAATGTGTGCAGTGTATATATATAAATGTGTGCAGTGTATATATATAAATGTGTGCAGTGTATATATATAAATGTGTGCAGTGTATATATATAAATGTGTGCAGTGTATATATATAAATGTGTGCAGTGTATATATATAAATGTGTGCAGTGTATATATATAAATGTGTGCAGTGTATATATATAAATGTGTGCAGTGTATATATATAAATGTGTGCAGTGTATATATATAAATGTGTGCAGTGTATATATATAAATGTGTGCAGTGTATATATATAAATGTGTGCAGTGTATATATATAAATGTGTGCAGTGTATATATATAAATGTGTGCAGTGTATATATATAAATGTGTGCAGTGTATATATATAAATGTGTGCAGTGTATATATATAAATGTGTGCAGTGTATATATATAAATGTGTGCAGTGTATATATATAAATGTGTGCAGTGTATATATATAAATGTGTGCAGTGTATATATATAAATGTGTGCAGTGTATATATATAAATGTGTGCAGTGTATATATATAAATGTGTGCAGTGTATATATATAAATGTGTGCAGTGTATATATATAAATGTGTGCAGTGTATATATATAAATGTGTGCAGTGTATATATATAAATGTGTGCAGTGTATATATATAAATGTGTGCAGTGTATATATATAAATGTGTGCAGTGTATATATATAAATGTGTGCAGTGTATATATATAAATGTGTGCAGTGTATATATATAAATGTGTGCAGTGTATATATATAAATGTGTGCAGTGTATATATATAAATGTGTGCAGTGTATATATATAAATGTGTGCAGTGTATATATATAAATGTGTGCAGTGTATATATATAAATGTGTGCAGTGTATATATATAAATGTGTGCAGTGTATATATATAAATGTGTGCAGTGTATATATATAAATGTGTGCAGTGTATATATATAAATGTGTGCAGTGTATATATATAAATGTGTGCAGTGTATATATATAAATGTGTGCAGTGTATATATATAAATGTGTGCAGTGTATATATATAAATGTGTGCAGTGTATATATATAAATGTGTGCAGTGTATATATATAAATGTGTGCAGTGTATATATATAAATGTGTGCAGTGTATATATATAAATGTGTGCAGTGTATATATATAAATGTGTGCAGTGTATATATATAAATGTGTGCAGTGTATATATATAAATGTGTGCAGTGTATATATATAAATGTGTGCAGTGTATATATATAAATGTGTGCAGTGTATATATATAAATGTGTGCAGTGTATATATATAAATGTGTGCAGTGTATATATATAAATGTGTGCAGTGTATATATATAAATGTGTGCAGTGTATATATATAAATGTGTGCAGTGTATATATATAAATGTGTGCAGTGTATATATATAAATGTGTGCAGTGTATATATATAAATGTGTGCAGTGTATATATATAAATGTGTGCAGTGTATATATATAAATGTGTGCAGTGTATATATATAAATGTGTGCAGTGTATATATATAAATGTGTGCAGTGTATATATATAAATTTTGCAGGTTAACCAAACTTTCTTTTCAGTCGGAACATGGTGGGGCGGTAGCAGGTGGGGGTCAGCAATAAGGGGGATGGCGCATGGGGGAATGGGGGTGGTCCGATCCGATAGCTGCACAACCCAGAGGGGCGGGGCACTACGTCTTAACGAGTGGGCGCCCGTAGGTTACCACCTTCCAGCCACTGGGGGGTGGGCTGCGCAGGGTCGAGTGTCATGCTGGAGTATCGGGCGGGTCGAGTTGATGACCTCACGTGGTTAGGATTAGGCTGAACCCCCTCCTGCTAGTTGGGCCACCTAAGTTCAAATAAGGATGACCAGTTTTTAAGTCATCAAATTCTAATTATCCAAATTCTATAGTCTGGCCCAATTCTCAATTACAATTATTAAATAAACATGTTCCCCTTTTAAAATCCAGCTATGGTGTCGGTGTGATTATGTGATGTTCTTGGTGTGCTTGGCTGTGCATGCGTGGGTGTGTTCTAGGCCGTTTGCAGTTTATAATTCATGTTCCTTCCTGATCTGCAGCATGTAATATGGAATGTTGAAGCAGTTTCTATGATATAAAAGCACACAGCCCGGGGCGGGCATTTCATGTACAATTCCCAGTTCTTAAGAGAGACGTCTGACCCTTGACCCACGAGCGCCGTCTGAATGGCTACACGGCCAATTAAGCCGAGGAGAGTGCAATGGAATATACGCTAATTGCTTAATTGTAAAATGCTGTCAGATGTGAATATTCCTGAGATAAAGTGATTCTTACGGAATAAATAGCCATTTCCTAACGAATGGATTTGCTTATTAATTAAGATAATGCAGGAGACAAAAGAATTCATTCCACTTGTGCCCAAGGTGGGAAATTTCTGTAAGACTCTGATCTATAGTGTAAGTCACAGGAGAGAAGATAGAGGGCGCCATTCGCTATTCCTTTTCCTTTACATTTATCCTTATACCATAGAGTAGCATCATTGGGACATACAGGAACCTTGTCTACATCTCATTAAATAAAAATGCTTTTGTGACATGGGGCAAGATCCAGAGCTATGTCCGCTAGCGTAACCCTAATCCCCACAAGAAGGGTGTCGTGGATAGGCATACAGATGAAGGCAAGTGGGTGGCGTAATACAGATCTGCGCAGTGTGTAGATTACCCTGACTTTGCAAGCATCTGTGGATTAGCCAATAAACTGATTTGAGCAGGTTCCACTTTGTGTAATGTGTACATCTATCTATACTTTATATCTATATCTATACCATATCCTATATCCCTTTCTATGTCCCTCCCCTAATGTCCCCTCTGTCTTCTCTCACCACTTCAGTAACCAGGTGCCTCGCTGACCCCCAATCCTTGCTATCAGACCCTCCTGTTCCTACGCTGCCTCCATAACATTTTTACTTGCTCCTTTTTTTTGCTTTTTTTGTTTTCCAGCACAAAATATTCCAGATCCTCCATGAAATTCAGAGAAATCTTTTAATGCACAGAACAGAATCCCATCCGACAAGCGTCTGGTAAGACCCAGTTTTTACAACCGCTGTCACCTTAATCATATGCGCATGCATTTGGGTCTTTCGTGTCGGGGGCGATACTCTTTCCGCTCTGTTTTGAAAGTAATCATAAATAAGTTAAACTGTAAAGAAAACTTACGACACCTGTCAGATTTTCACAGCCGTCTTTGGTGTTATGTAAATCCTCTTTCACACAGATAATGTTGACTTCTTCCGAGCTTCTTGGGTTTAGAAAATACGTTACACGGTGATATATTCCGAGAGCGACTTTAATTCCTAACCGATGCACTTTATTTTAATCATTTGGAGGTGGCGATCACTCGGGTCATTACGACATAAAAACCGCCTTGGTGCATGAGATTCTACCCAAACATTAAATACATCCAATCAAAGATGTCCTAAATTATCCTGAGAAGCAACAAAGAAACAACTGGCATCATTGGGCCTGATCCAGACCTACGACCGCAATCGCCCGCGAGCGTAGCGAACGTTCGCCCGGGCGTAAAAACTTTCACGCCCATGACACTCCCATTGATTGTACCTGCTTACGCCGGCTGAACCCTACCCTAAGATTTTCCAGCGTACGTGCGAATTTTCGTACCGATACGCTGGTCGTACTGGGCTTAGCACGCCCATACTGTACAATTTAAATGGCTATCCCCGCCTCCCTGTAGTAAAACGGGCGCCCAGGCGACCATCGTACTGAACGCACGCCCATCGAGCGAAAAATTAGCTCACAATACTACCGCTATTCGCTCATGACGCCCAGGCGACCGGAAGCTGTCATACTGGGCATGCGCGTTGCAAATTTTTTAACGAATTTTCGCTTACGATGAGCGTACGCTCGCTTGTGGCCGTAGCTCTGGATCAGGCCCATTAACACGCTGTTTCCAGGCGTTCAGGGCTAGATTTACTAAACTGCGGAAAAGGAATAGTTGCCTATAGCAACCAATGAGATTCTAGCTCTTACTTCCCTAATACATACTACAGAATGTCAGCTACAATCTGATTGGGTGTTATGGACAACATTTCCGCTTTTCCACAGTTTATTAAATCTAGCCCCAGGTCTGAACTCAATCTTGACATTTTTTACATCTTAATATTTTAGGTTTTGCATGCATGTTGGATACATTATAATATAATAAAAACGGTGTGAAATATTCAGCAAATTGCTTTTTGGTAATAGAGTCAATTACTCAAGTTCTGTACAGATAATATGAGAGAGAGAGAGAGTGGAAATCACCGGGATTTCATACAGGCAATGTGTTGTCCTTAGGTATAAATCCCATAAAGAAGAGGTGTAAGGGATAAGATGTAAATCATATACAGATTGGCTCATGTCTCCACCAATCCTTATTCATGTTATATAGAGAACACCAGAGTTCCCAGCGCTTCAGTCGATGTGCAATACAAAATTCACATTTATAAGGTCAACAGTTTTCCTGTCTGCACTAAATGGAAAAAAGGTTCAACTTTATTCTATCTGATAGTGGTGATAGATTACGGAATGCTGTGATCAATATAACAATAAACCTAATGCCAATCCCAACCATAATCCCATCTCTAACCTAATCCCACTCCCAACCCTAACCCTCACCCCTAACCCCAACTCTAATCCTAATCCTAACTCTAACCCTCACCCCTAAACCCAACTCCTAACTGTAATCCCAAACCTAACCCTTATCTTAACCAAAACTCTAACCCTAACCCTAAACTTAACACAAACCTTAACGCCAATCCCAACCCTAACTCTAACATAAATCCTAATCCCACACCAACCCTCACTCCTAACCCCAACTCTAATCCTATCTCTAACCCTAACCGTAACCACAACCCTAAATTTAACACGAACCTTAACGCCAACATAAATTCTAATCCCACCCCAACCCTAACCCTCAGTCCTAACCCCAAATCTAATCCTATCTCTAACCCTAACCGTAACCCCAAACCCAACCCGTATCTTAACCAAAACTCTAACCCCAACCCTAAATTTAACACAAACCTTAACGCCAATCCCAACCATAACCCCAACTCTAACATAAATACTAACCCCACCCCAACCTTCACCCCTAATCCCAACTCTAATCCTATCTCTAACCCTAACCGTAACCCCAAACCCAACTCTAAAATTGACCCTAAACTTAATCCCAACCCTAACCCTAACCTCAACCCCTAATCACATTTTAAACCCTTAATTTAACGCCAGCTCTAACCCCAATCCCAACTCTAACCCTAAACCCCTAACTTTAAACCCATCCCTAATCCTAAACACAATCCCACACCTAACCTTGACCCCCAACCCCTAACCACAGCCATAAACCCAATCCTAACCCCTAACTCTAAACCCATTTCTAAACCAAACCCTAACCCTTAACCCTAACCCCAAACCCTAACCTTAAACTCATTCTTCATCATAACTCCAACCCAAATTCTAACCCTAATCTCAAATCTAACCCAACTGAATTCACAAGTAAGTGTTCCCTCTCAGTCATTAAAGTATAGACGTCCCCCCAGACCTCCTTACGGATGAGTCCCTGAATTTATTCTAATACATATATGTCTGAACAGCGAAACCCAATGCTAACACATCGCTCTGAATCTTGGAAATCCGATTACATCAAAATTAGAAGTCTAGTCCCAACCCCTGTATCTTATGTCAGTATATATTAACCCTGATTCAGTTTCCTCATTTAATCCATTTCTGTCCCCGATCCAAAAGCGAATTAAGCGTCTTAGCCTTATATTCATGTCTCCCCAGACCTCTCAGAAGCGAAAGAGCTCACATTCTACAAGGGGAAATATTTCATCTCTAATGGACGCTGAGATGCGTCGGATTAAAATAGCGATGGCTCTGCGCCAACAGCATCTATGGCCTTCCAGCGACTGACAAGAGCTAATTAAGAAATGAAATATTAGTTAAGTCTTTCTCAATTAAGGGCAAGATAACATTTATCTGGCAGTGCCGAGTGCTCTAACTACTCATCCCAAGATCACGCCGATCGCAAATACACTGCTGAGAACCACGGAACACATAACATATGGAGGTAAATTAGGTCAAGGAAGTTCTTCAATAAGAGAGCTATCGGTTCATGAAGCTCATCCAGGCACCTCTATGCCCTTCAGCCTCCTGTCCTTATAGAGGTGAAATAATTCAATACTTCAGAATGTCTCAACACTAATATTCATCCAAAGCACAAAGTTCATTGTATTTGTGTTACTTTACAATGTACAATATTGTAACAACTTGTGATGAGTTTACAAATACAGATACATCTTCCTAAGACGTGTATTTGCTGAAATTTGACATTTTCTTTGTAGTTATACGAGGACGGCACAGATAGCTCTACAAGATAAACTGGTGGGAGTCCCCGCTGCGATAGCTGTTTTTAGTAATAGAGACAGGCGAGAGTTCCTTTTCGGCTGTCTCTATTTTGACCGGCAGCCATTGTAGATTTTTTTAAGAAGACATGTGTGTGCTGATCAGCAGACTCACACATTCGTTTTTGCAGAACCCACCGCAGACAGCTCCGGAGAGGTGAGTAACCTTGTGTAAGTCCCCAACTGTTAGGAACCTTAGGGCCAGAGAAGGGGAGGGGTTAGGGTCAGGCTTCGGGGAGGGGGGACTTAGGGTTAGGTTATAAAGAAGGGAGGGTTAGGGTTAGGCTATAGAGAAGGGTGGGTTAGGGTTAGTTTAATGGAAGGGGAGGGTTAGGGTTAGAATTAGGGAAAGGGTTAGGGTTAGTTTTTAGCCTTACCTTTTGGAACACTGTGTTCGGTGCTCCGGGGATCAATTACTATGCCTGCGTTGAGGCATAAGCAATCAATATCCCAGCCAGTTTAAAACTGGCTAAGAGAGAACGACCCTATCGAAATAGGCCTGTTCTTAGCGGGAACCCTCACCCAACATTCATTACCTGGATCCGATGCAGTACTCCCCTATTTGAATAAAATATTTTTTTTAAAGTTATTTCACTATCAACTCTCAACTCCCTCAACTCTCTCACCTCCCTCAACTCTCTCACCTCCCCTACCATCCTAGTCCCTCTTCCTCACCTCTTTCGGCATTGTTTTATGTTGGTTTTTTGGTTGAACCAATTAGGTCTGAATTCCTTTTCCTTATACAATTCTACTTTGTATCAATGTATAGTAGAATAGTCAAATATACGACTCAACTGTAACATTGTATGGTCTATAAGGGACCATTCAACAATTAAATATTTAATAGAAAATTTGCCAGATAGATTTAGAGTTGAAAGGAGACCAGGGGCCAGATTTACTAAGCTGCAGGTTTGGAAAAAGTGGAGATGTTGCCCATAGCAACCCATCAGATTTTAGCTGACATTCTCTAGTAAAAAGAAAGTGAGAGCTAGAATATCAATATTTGAGCACTATGGAGGGTAAGATGATTTTGGCCCCCATTTTTGACGGTGCTTCTAACTATAGATGACATGAAGCCGGATCTAGAATGAGGCAAATCTTCTGATTTTGCATTAGGAAGGCAGGGACCTGGCGGTCACGCATTTGAACGCACTACTAACGATTCTGGAGTCTGTGAATGCGTGGTGGGTGGGGGGAAGGCATTTAAATTGCACAGTAAGGACTTGGTGAAGCACTTGTATGATCCTCTACTATGTACGGAATGCGCTGTAGGATGGCGCTGTTGCGCTGTTGTTCTGGGGTGGATTTATGATTGCGCAGCGTACTTAAATCGGGAGTCAGCCAATGGATATGAATAAATAGATAAATCTGAACACCTTGCAATGGATTTTGAATCGCACAACAGCTTTAATGGAAAGACTCTGTGAAATGTTATGTGTGCCGGTGTCCATGAGACATAAAGGAAAGTAACGGAGACGTGTGTTGATCAAATTCCTTTGGTGATTACAGGAGAAGAGGAGAAATGATAAAAGCCGGAGATACAAAAACCGATAAGGTCAGAGCAGCGGCACAAACTGTACTACGTCTGTCCGCCTCCGTCACACAAAGCAGACGGCAAGAGGTCAACATCTGAAGGCAATTTGTAACATTCCTGCAGGCGCCGTTCAGGATCAGCAACGCCGGTGCTCGACACAGAAGGACAAGTGGAAGGAGTTGTAGAACAGTAGGACCCGTCTGCCATGCTCCGAGGGGCCGCCGTCGGCATCCATGACAGAACAGTGCAAGATAAGATCATCGTCTGGAACAGCAGCGGTTAAACAGCGGCGGTAACAAGACTCATATGAGGCCAAGGTCTCCGTCTTAGAGTATAACAGAGCGTCAGAAACAGCAAACAGGAAAAAAAAATATGTGTTGATAAGAAAATAGAAGAAGGCAACAAGAGATTGCAGGAGCCGAAGAATCCTCGAGTTCTTCTCTCCTGTGGCTTCGATCGCTCCGTCCTAACCAAGGTCACGTCAGCTTCCCAACCGTGCAGGAGAAACGCCATAATGAGAGCTGGGCTCTGGATAATAGCAAAGCCTTGTTTCGTCAATATACATTTTTATTGTTGTCGTGTTTTATGTGTCTGCTTCACCTTTCTAGTGAATAAATTACAGATGTCAGGGAGCTTAAAGGAGGCCAGCGCCAAAGAGGTATTAACAGCGGGAGGAGCGCGAATGACTGAAAATGGCTGCCCTCTGGGTTTATAGATTAATAAATACATATAATAATAAAAATAATAATAATAATAATAATAATAATAATAATAATAATAATAATAATAGTGATAATAGTGATAATAATAATAATAATAATAATAATAGTGATAATAGTGATAATAATAATAATAGTGATGATGATGATGATGATAATAATAGTGATAATAATTATCATAGTGGTGATGATGATGATGATGATAATAATAATCATAGTGATAATAATGATGATGATGATGATAATAATAATAGTGATAATAGTGATAATAGAGGGAACAGATTTGAAAAAAAAATTGCGGGTTGACATAAGTATTTCCCAGAGTGTTTTAAGACTTGCGCCATCCAGTGATACGTTTTTTTTTCCTCGCGGTTAACAACAGCGGAATAAGTTTTGATAGCAAGTGGGAGGAGTTTATTACGTAAAAGTACAATATCAGAGCGCTATATGATGGCTGTGCAATCCAGACTTCAGCCTGATTCTAAATTAAGAACAGCTGGGGACTCGTGGAATCTGTGCGCGGCAGATGTTACACTACAGATCTCCTAGCAAAGAATGGCGGCACTTCATTTCTGCATGCCTACTCTCCATGGGGGCCAGATCCAGACTTAAGGTCCTTTTACGTATGCAAGCGTGCTTGAGTTACGCCCTCCCCTCGCACTCCTTCGCACGCACGTAACTAAGCTGATTTACATGTTTAGAACCTGCCTTAACCTTTCCTTGGGTATCTCTGGTCGCACATTTCGCCTTGTCGTACGTAAGTGCGTAACCCCACCCACACTCTACAATTTAGATGCTCCGCCCACAATGCGTATAATCGGCTTGTGTAGGGATGTCTCACCCTGTCATACGGAGTTACATACAAGTTACGCGTGATCAGAGTTACGTTGCGTACAGTACATCGAGTACGCAAGTTGGAAGGGAGAAAGGGCTGGGCTAAGCCTTACATTTATCCAGATTTTCACACCATCCCCATTCTAAGTGAGGACGGCATGGTAAAATTAAAGCAGGGGTCCACCCTATGTATGTGAATATGCATATGGTCAGGTATGACGCACAGGGCCCTCTCTGTATTAGTTACACGGCGGTGACAAAATAAAATATCCAATAATAAGTCACATATCTCCCTCGGCTGCTCCTATATCCTGTAACGCTGCAGAGGTCGGAGTATGCAATGAAACAAGTGGAGCAGATATTATGAGCTGTCCGTGGTGCTGAATGCAGGACTCATCAGATGGAGATGTCCTTTATAAACATTGATCGGATGCATCTACAATACTCCAGAGTCCATCGCTGTTAAAGCTTCCATTGTAAAGCTCCCCAGGGGGTAACAATATTCCCCTGTGTATCATTATAGGGTACAGACCAATGGATGCTATATACCCCAGACTGTGTCTTTATAAATGCTTCTTGTCTATTATATAGAATAAAATACACATTTGAATTACAGACAATAGACTACCAATACTCAGCAAGGATGCAGTCTGTAGTCAACAAACTGAGATAAAATAAAGTCCACTCCACCTGCACAGACTCGACCCCTAAACTGACACATCTTAGCCTTCCCTTTTATGATGCATTTGCTACTTATAATAGTTTATCTTTTAGACCCTTTCAGAAATCTCTCTCTGAAGGTAACAACATTCCCACAAATTTTTAATAATTGTCTTTTAAATTTCATTAGAAAATAATCATCATTGTGAATATTCCCATCCCTGAAACTTCAGTAAACAAATTGAGGATTAATTGGTTTTTAAGTGAAGTGTAAAAAATGTGTTGATTTAGAAGAGAATCTAATGGCTGTTAGGAGGAGATTATTTTCCACATACTAATGTTTCAAATTCTGCCAAAACTCATGTCACAACTTCTGCTTAATGGAAAAAGGGTTTGCTCCTAATATGAGATTAGAACAGAACAGGGTGCAAGCTAACAGGGTCTAGGGTCAGTATAGTTTTCAATAAACAAATGGGCAGACTAGATGGGCCATGTGGCTCTTATCTGCCGTCACTTTCTATGTTTCTATGTTTCTATGTAAATGCAGCTGCGCCTCATAAATTATTTGACATTATTTTTCTACAAGTGTGTGGGGAAACATGGATAAAAGTTATTTAAGAGAAGGTACACGGTAAGCGGCTAATTCTGCTTTGTGCATATTTTTAGTAGCTCTGCTTCACTTAGAGTTAATATCATTCTTGCCAACATTTGCAAATAAATATCAGGGAAATTGTGATACCAAAGGGGTGTGTCCAGTAATGCCAAAGGGGTGTGCCTGAGCAATTAAAGGGGTGTGTCCTGTGAATGGCTCCACCCATGGGTGTGTCTAGCGCTGCCAGGAAAACCATTTTCTCAGTAAAAATGGCGGCATCCGTATTTACTGATTGTTACATTGTCAGTGAGTAAATCCTTTCAGTGTTATTGTGGAGACTGTGAATAGGATCCGCTGACTTCTTCGTCTGTATAGAAGAGATAAAAGTAGGTGACACTGAAGCTGATTCACAAGAGACCAAAGTGTATTCTTCATTTTTGTCTTTATTATTGAAGTCATGTTGTCTTAGATAACAGCCAATCTTTGATTACATAGACTTCAATGCAGGGAAATAGGAGACAATTTCTAAATTCTGTCATCATACCGCAATGACTTCTGGAACTGAATCAGCATCAGGGAGATTGCCAAACATTTCAGGCAGTCAGAGAGATCACCCGCTCTTCAGGGAGTCAGGGAGATCATCCACTCTTCAGGGAGTCAGAGAGATCACCCACTCTTCAGGAAGTCAGAGAGATCACCCGCTCTTCAGGAAGTCAGAGATATCACCCACTCTTCAGGGAGTCAGGGAGATCACCCGCTCTTCAGGAAGTCAGAGAGATCACCCACTCTTCAGGGAATCAGGGAGACCACCAGCTCTTCAGTGATTCAGGGAGATCACCCGCTCTTCAGGGAGTCAGAGATATCACCTGTTCTTCAGGGAGTCAGGGAGATCACCCGCTCTTCAAGAAGTCAGAGATATCACCTTGCTCTTTAGCAAGTCAAGGAGAACACTCGCTCTTCAGGGAGTCAGGAAGAGCCCCAGCTCTTCGGGGAGATTACCCACTCTTTAGGGAATCAGGGAAATCACTACTCTTCAGGGAGTCAGGGAGTTCACCCACACTTCAGTGAGTCAGGGAGATCACCCGCTCTTCAGGGAGTCTCTTTGATATTCAGGAAGAGTTGACAACTATGGTTAAGATGCCCCTTCAAGACAATCAAGACATGTGGGAAATATACAGAAAGCCTTTGGCTGTCATAAAATCTGCTCCTACTGTGAGCTTGAAACCAAAAAATGATCTTGCTGTAAGGTCACATAAACTCTGGACTTTATTGCAGCTTGTGGGGAGCTGGTGTGCAAAGCCATTCGGTTCCTATGTAAGTTATAATCAAATGACAACGGAACTGAGTGAATTATTGTGCGGACCCAATGACCACTCAGCAAAATAGACTGAAATAGGGAAATAGGAGACAATTTCTAAATTCTGTCATCATACCGCAATGACTTCTGGAACTGAATCAGCATCAGGGAGATTGTCAACACTTCAGGCAGTCAGAGAGATCACCCACTCTTCAGGGAGTAAAGGAGATCATCCACTCTTCAGGGAGTCAGAGAGATCACCCACTCTTCAGAAAGTCAGAGAGATCACCAGCTCTTCAAGAAGTCAGAGATATCACCTGCTCTTCAGAAAGTCGAGGAGAACACTCGCTCTTCAGGGAGTCAGGAAGAGCCCCAGCTCTTCAGGAAGTCGGGGAGATTACCCACTCTTTAGGGAATCAGGAAGATCACTACTCTTCAGGGAGTCAGGGAGGACACCCACTCTTCAGGGAGTCAGGGAGATCACCCGCTCTTCAGGGAGTCTCTTTGATATTCAGGATGAGTTGATAACTATGGTTAAGATGCCCCTTCAAGACAATCAAGATATGTGGGAAATATACAGAAAGCCTTTGGCTGTCATAAAATCTGCTCCTACTGTGAGCTTGAAACCAAAGAATGATCTTGCTGTAAGGTCACATAAACTCTGGACTTTATTGCAGCTTGTGGGGAGCTGGTGTGCAAAGCCATTCGGTTCCTATGTAAGTTATAATCAAATGACAACGGAACTGAGTGAATTATTGTGCGGACCCAATGACCACTCAGCAAAATAGACTGAAATACTTTAAAACGAATTTCCTGGGAGTCCCATAGCTTGGTAACTCTCTCGCTCAAGCATCGGGTGATCGATGGTCCAGCCAGAAAAATAACACATCATATCTGTTACCGCAGGTGGGTAATAAGATGGAATGTGTCAAGATTCGGCAGCTCAGCCATTTATTAATTGATTCGTCAGATCCCGATAGACCGGTGCCTTAAATAACAGCCGCACAATTGAAAGATTAAACTCTGCCATGATCTGAGAACTGAGCGCGAGAGTCAGCAAACGACACAGGAAACGTTGACAAAACATTCCCATTTTATGATCAATAACTTGCACAGCTTAAAATAAAAACGAGAGAAACTTCTGGAATGAACACAAAGGTTTTAATGGGCACAAAATGGTTTTAACTGGGTTTTCAAAACATCTAAAGTTTCAAAAATGTTCTACTCATTATCAAACTCTTAAGAGACAAGATGGTAGATTTTTGCTAAAAGCATAATTTCTGATGGTGGAGCAGGACAGGCTATGTGGGAGAGGAGAAGCAGGGCGTAATTATAGAGGTTGCAAAGGGTGCGAGCCAGGGGATAGGGGGGCCCATGGCAGCTTCTCACGCATCTCTAGAAGGAAGCTGGCAGATGCTGACAGAATTTTTTTTGCATGCAAGGAGAAGTAGAGTCAGAAGTCTGGACCTGATCCGACATCTGTCGGGCGCATGCTCAGTACATACCAAATCATGTTTTTACGTCTCTGCCAGGTGTAAATACGCAAGGAAACGTTCTGGATCTGCCCCAATGTAGCTAAATACCAGAAAGATAAAAAGGTTTATGCTTAATCAAGCTGAAATATAAAACTGTGCCAGTGTTTGTCGACAGCAGCCGTACAATTGCCGATCCTTTCAGATCTGTTGTGATCCAGTCACAGGAGAATTACTTCTTTGAATCTGGCCCAAATATATTTCCTGTTAAATATACAATATGTAAATGTTTTCTTAGAGAAGAGGAACAATGCTTCCATGATTGTGTGTGCTAGCTCTTCAGTGACCGTAGACACGCCCCCGAGGAAGTTCCTCTCAAGCTACCTAAGGCTCTATCAAGGGTCCAGTGACAATGGTCGGGCCTTCTTATCCCCCTTCTTATTTTTATGTTTTGCATTTTCTTTACAAATAAAAGGGGAAGGGTGCAAAAACTAAATATATTACCTAGAGATCCAATAATCTGGCTCCCCTTTGTAAAGTTAAGCTGCAATCTAGTCATAAGCATTTTAAACTTTTGTTTATACAGTATAAAAAATACAACTCAGTATTTACTATTAAAATGCGTGGCATACAGCATTCATCAGAGTGCAAATAAAGATCAATCAGTCAACCAATAAAATACCGTGAGGAAAACGTTATCCTCGGGATGAGAACAGCTATTAAGCTATTAAGAACAGTTAAAATAAACTACTGGTCTAGTGATTGAACAGCACACTATGGTATCAGACTCCCTGTCCTCCACGTGACTCAGTAACAAACAACATGTATCTGAATATATATTAGTACTTTGGTAAATATGATTTCAGATGACAAAAAACCTCAGCACAGTAATATATAAAGAATAAACTACAAAACAACAAAGCAATAAATTTATCCCATTTCTGTGATTGTGCCGCTGATTCCGGCTACAGCTCTGTTGATGGAAATCCCATTAGTCTCATGTTTGTCCGACAGACCGAGCACAAAAATAATTCAAAGAGTCACATTATTCCCGGGGACTTGTCGCTGTCT
Organism: Limnodynastes dumerilii; assembly: GCA_011038615.1. NCBI lineage: Eukaryota > Metazoa > Chordata > Amphibia > Anura > Limnodynastidae > Limnodynastes > Limnodynastes dumerilii. The sequence goes on from WWET01004143.1 coordinate 57,578, forward strand.
AGTACACGGCCTCCAGTGTGTATATCTGCCTACAGTAATACAGAAATGATCACGGCTAGGTACATTAGATATGGCAAAAAACAAATACGAAGGGAATTATTTCAAAGCATATGTGAAAAAGGATTAGTCGCGTGCGGGGGAGAGAAGGTAAAGTTCAACGCAATATCATCAGAGCCTCTTTCTTCCTTGTCCGCCAGAGAGCTGATCGCCGCTCTTTAAAGTCTCTAATAGATATTAATTTGCGCTGGTTTAATCCTGCATATTGCTCACATGTACCCGCAGGCAACGCACGGAAATATATACGGAGGAGAATGTTTTATGTCACCGCATCTTTCAGTGTTTGGAGAAGGTCACTGTCAGTCATCATATTATATTTACCCCTGAAACCCCTCTGTATAATTATTTATTCCCAAAAGGGTAAAACAACGTCTATAAAAATAAAGACAAAGCTTCATTCGGAGGCTCGCACAAATCGGAACGCGTCGTGCCATCCAAATGGGTAGACATTGGAACAGGAGCGTTTTAAGAAATGAATGGGCCTGTGTGCAGGATTTGTAAGTAGGCCCCTCTCCACCTCCAATACATGCAATCACAACATAATAATTTGTGTAAATAACAGATTTATTATATGAAATTAAAGTTTGAAATTGATTTGAAATATTCTTCTTATGAACTTTCTCATTGTAAAAAAACACATCTATTGCATCAGATATATCTATTGAACAAGCTCAATATATATAAGGGAAGTGTGATACATTAAGGGCCTGGTTGAATGTGTGTGTGTGTGTGTGTGTGTGTGTGTGTGTGTGTGTGTGTGTTTACTGCTGGGCTAAACCATGTTGATTGCAGGGGGGAGTCAAGTTAATTGTATTCTTTGCATGCAGGGATATATCTTTGAATTTCTTACTGCACACAGATACTGACCAGCTTTACTATTTAAACTCGGGCTGGGAAACGCCACCTCTCAACTCTAACATTGTTTGCAACAGATGAAATATGACTCCTCCTGCAATCAACATGGTTTAGCCCAGGAGTATCTAATTTCAAGCACTTACGTAAATCTGGATCAAGCCAGATGTTTTAGTATAAACCAATAAATTAAATACACAGCAAAATAATATATTAAAAAAGATCAAGTAGTAAAGATTCAATATTTAATATACAAAAACAATTAGGCATACATAAAATATAGAAATAGAAAAATAAATAAGCAGCTGCTACCAAGCAAATTTGAGCCTATATAATGGTACCAGTATTAAATATTGCACTAGTAAAATCCAGAATACAACAGGAACTATATATGTGAAATACTCTCAGTCTATATTTGTGGATACTGAGAGATAGAGAGTCGTAGATGATAAAATCACTAGAGAGGTGTAATTTCGAATGGAGATTCCGTCTCTATAGTTCTCACCAGGAATTTGGATTAGAAAACCGTATGTGCACAGATATCAACCATGGATTCTTAGGACCGAAAAGTAATTGGATCCGTATATATACAGTACATACAAATTTTGAATAATAAGAGCCAGCACAGAGGTAGTGGGAGTTGTATTCACAGCCAGGAGATGGTGGTTAAACAGGCAAGTCCGTAAGGAAGCTGATACCTGGCCGCGGTATAATGTGTGTATCAACACACTCCTCTTACGATCAGGGCAGCCTGACAGCCTTATTGCAGGAGTCAAGACTGTGTGCACAGCCCAAATAGTGTCCAGATGGTAAATCAGTGGAGCAGAGGATTGTCACTTAACCGCAGGATAGCGGTATAAAATTTCTATAGCGCTTAGAAATGCTCTTTAGGAGCGCTCCACATCCATAATCCAGTTCAGTAGTAGGTAAAAGGTAATAAAGTGCAAGGTCCAATCAATTGCTCAAAGAAGGGTGGCTCAAACCCACAGTAGCAGCAGCATATAGAACAGCAATGGAATTTTCTCTCTTACGCGTTTCGTCCCGCCCCCGGAACTTTCTCAAAGTCACTCAAATTTGTTTGGTAGCAACTGCTTATTTATTTTTCTATTTCTATATTTTATGTATGCCTAATTGTTTACTTTATTTTATTGGTTTTGCTTTGGGGAAATTGCATAGTTCCCCCTCACAGCTTGAACCTAGCGCCGGAGTTCCCTTTCTTTTCCCCTTTTTTAGATGTTAGATCTTAAAGACTGCATATACGCAATCTACGTACCGAAACGACTCGTAGATTACAAACATAGACCCCGATCCAGAACTACGCTGGCCAGCAGCGTAAGATCGGCTTAAAAGCCGATCTGCGCATGCACTGGGCAGATGTTGCCCGGCGTAGCTACGGCAACGCCCGATTGTTGACGCGTGTCCCAGCGTTACTACGTTCAGGTTAGTGTAGGTTGGTGGGAGGAGTTAGTTTAATGAGGGAGGGAGGGGTTAGCGGGCATACGATCCTGTGTGAGCGTATTTTCCCTTGCTTAGACCGGCTGAAGTTAGGGTAGCCTTCACGCACCAGATGTTCCCTAATGGAACTCAGTTGTGTACGCTAGAAGATTATGTGGGAGAAGTGAGGGGGGGGGCAAGGTATCCGCATGCCAAATCCAAGCACGGGAGGTGGGAATAAGCATGCGGATGAAGGTGAGTGGGCGCCAGTAGCACTTCCGCGTTTGGACAGATGAAGATCCGACTGGATCTAAGACAGACATATGGATGCTTAAGTCGGCCAAAATCCACTCTCTCCTCTGTACGGATAATACACGGAGGTCAGGGTTAGACCCTTAAGAGGAGCCTGCGTTATTTTGGTTGCGAAGCTAATTGCACCGGTAGCCTAAATCTGCAGATTTGAATACGCACCTCTATGGGGTTTATAAAATCAGTGCAGACTCATCAAAAAGATACAGGGATAAAAGTAAGATGTTTTTACACCCTGGATTAAACAAAAAAAAAAATAATTAAAATAAAAAAAAACAAGATAAAAATGATAAAAATGACAGCCTTTTCCTGTATCTCCGGCATCAGGAGCGATGTGTCTGAATTTCACATTGTAGCAGCTCAGGATGGAGACCTGAAAAATCTACTCAGCCTCCTGCCCTCATCACTGAGCAAGACGACAGCCATAAATTAAATCTGAAAGGTTACTAGGTGCTGGGAAAGGCATCTGTTCTGTCATCCAGCGCAGAGATTTCCCATTAGAGATAATGTGATTTACAAAAGGCTCCTATTTCATCGTCTCCTTTACATGCACATAAAAATCACAAGGAGAAACAAAGAGGAAAATGTCTAATCAAGATTCTTACACAATTACCACCACAGGGGGAATGTCACCGAATTCTCCGGCAGAAGATCGCTTCCTCCTCTAACCGCATCAACTTCTGACAAAACCCATTTATTTTATCTGCTAAAGTAGGGCCAAGGGCCATCATTTTTGGAAATGTAAAGGAGATTTTATTCTCTGGTAGAGGGGTAAATTTGTGAGAACGCCAATAATCCGGACAAATGAGAGGAGAGGTAGAAAAATTCTGACTTCCCCTGAGGTGTCGGCAGTGAGATTGTCTGGGAATAGGAGACGCGTTTCATGGCTGCTGTTCTTATGAAGCTCAAGTCTCAAATTCCCAGCTCTGGAGATGAAGAACTTTCCTCGGTTTTTAAGAAACTTCCCTCTCAGTCAGTGTTTTGGATCCATCGTAACCGTTCATTGATGTTTAAATAGTGCAACTAATTCTCTTTTTTTTTTAAAAAAAGCCTGTTGCATGGGGTGTAGTTCGATACTGCAATGATATGTATTTCGCCAGATCACTTTGCGGCAATAAAGCAATGACCCCCATCGTTTTCCCGCAACTGCTGTGTCTACGAAGACTCCAATGGCGATAGGTAGATTTTCTTCATCTTAACCCTTCTTCATCCCCTTACTGCAACCTAACCATAACCCTCCTAACCCTAACCCTAACCCTCCTCTAACCCTAACCCTCCTCTAACCTTAACTCTCCCCTAACCCAAACCTTAACTCCCCCCTTACCCTAACCTTAACACCATTTTTAACGAGTACCTTGTTGTAATAAGAACATATGACATTGTACCCATTCCAGTATACAAATATTCTTTATTAATAGCTGTTAAACTGCCAACTGCATTCGTGATCACTGGGATTACTGCAGCGGCAGCTATGCCCCCACTGCATGTGACCCAAACGCGTTATTAAACCTGAAGGAGTCTACACAGAAATGGGAGAGAGCAGTGATAGGAAGAAACAGTCGTATTAAAGAGGAATGCCTTTATCTTCACCTCCTTCTCCCCCTCTCCCTTCAATGATGTACTGAGAGCTATGAGTCTGCGTGCATGCCTTGTCTGTCCTCCAGAGAGGTGTTGAAAGGAAAAAAATGTAAAGAAGAGGAAGAGGAGGAAGAGGAAAAGAAGAAGAAGAAGGAGGAAGAAGAAGAAGAAAAAGAAGAAGAAGAAGAGGAAGAAGAAGAAGAAGAAGTAGAAGAGGAGGAAGAAAAAGAAGAGGAAGAAGAAGAAGAAGAAGAAGAAGAAAAGGAGGAATAGGAGGAGGAGAAAGAAGAAGAAGAAGATAAGAGGAGGAAGAACAAGAAGAGGAGGAAGAGGAGGAAGAAGAACAAGAAGAGGAGGAATAGGAGGAAGAAGAAGAAGAAGAAGAGGGAGTATTTAGCTTACTGTTTACAGAAAAAAAATACTTTGTTAAATTACTGCTTTAAGGTATCTGAAGGAGAAGGTGACAGCGATTTGGAGAAGACAGCATAAATAAAATGGCCCCTCTGTTCTGATATGTATCAGTTTGGGGTTTTCCAATCCATTCAGGGTGTTACGGCTGTTATATTATGGGTAATTTCACCCGCTCTATACAGCAATATATAAAAACATAGAATATTTCTATAAACTGACTAATGTTTATTTTGGAAACAATCCAAGATCTCTTCACATCTCTCCGTCTCTCTTCACAGCCGTGAAAGGGTTACAATATCAAAACGCTGACTCTCACTGAATGCTTTACGTGTTATGTCAGATAAACGACAGGTGTAATACTCATAGAAGAGGTGAAGAGATCTGCTAAGTGCAGCAACACTCATTTTCATGACATTTACATCTTATTAGCAGACAATCTGGATATTTGCAAAGTGTTTCGGGAAAGTTTTTATCTTGATCATCGTGTTTCCTGTTTCCGTAGCAGTGACGAGCCATGATGGCGATAATACATCTGCCGTCCCTGATCTTTTGTATCGGACGCCGAAGGGTAAATAGCTAACGAGATGGTCAGAAATAGGTTTTTTTACTCTCAGTTGTCAGCAGTTCCTTGGACGTAGAACAGAGCTGACGACTTTCTACTTCATACCCTACAAGACTCGCTCCTCCTCCACCGCCCCCCATACCTCTCCTCCCTTACCTTCATCCACCCTCCCCCCACTGTCCTCCTCCACTGCCCCCTACCTCTCCTCCTTTATCTCCATCCACTCTCCTCCTCCACTGTCCCCTACCTATCCGCCTTTATCTCCATCCACACTCCCTCCCTGACCCCTCCACTGTCCTCCTCCACTGCCCCCTGCCTCTCCTCCTTTATCTCCATCCACTCTCCTCCTCCACCACCCCATACCTCTCCTCCCTTACCTCCATCCACACTCCCTCCCCGACCCCTCCACTCTCCTCCTCCACCACCACCTACATATCCGCCTTTATCTCCATCCACACTCCCTCCCTGACCTCTCTGCTCTCCTCCTCCACCGCCCCCTTCCTCTCCTCCCTTATCTCTATACATACACTCATACATGGAGCTATACATACATACACTCATACATGGAGCTATACATACATACACTCATACATGGAGCTATACATACATACACTCATACATGGAGCTATACATACACTCATAAATGGAGCTATACATACACTCATAAATGGAGCTATACATACAATTGGGGCACATTAGAGTAATATAGGAAGATTGGGGCACATTAGAGTAATATAGGAAGATTGGGGCACATTAGAGTAATATAGGAAGATTGGGGCACATTAGAGTAATATAGGAAGATTGGGGCACATTAGAGTAATATAGGAAGATTGGGGCACATTAGAGTAATATAGGAAGATTGGGGCACATTAGAGTAATATAGGAAGATTGGGGCACATTAGAGTAATATAGGAAGATTGGGGCACATTAGAGTAATATAGGAAGATTGGGGCACATTAGAGTAATATAGGAAGATTGGGGCACATTAGAGTAATATAGGAAGATTGGGGCACATTAGAGTAATATAGGAAGATTGGGGCACATTAGAGTAATATAGGAAGATTGGGGCACATTAGAGTAATATAGGAAGATTGGGGCACATTAGAGTAATATAGGAAGATTGGGGCACATTAGAGTAATATAGGAAGATTGGGGCACATTAGAGTAATATAGGAAGATTGGGGCACATTAGAGTAATATAGGAAGATTGGGGCACATTAGAGTAATATAGGAAGATTGGGGCACATTAGAGTAATATAGGAAGATTGGGGCACATTAGAGTAATATAGGAAGATTGGGGCACATTAGAGTAATATAGGAAGATTGGGGCACATTAGAGTAATATAGGAAGATTGGGGCACATTAGAGTAATATAGGAAGATTGGGGCACATTAGAGTAATATAGGAAGATTGGGGCACATTAGAGTAATATAGGAAGATTGGGGCACATTAGAGTAATATAGGAAGATTGGGGCACATTAGAGTAATATAGGAAGATTGGGGCACATTAGAGTAATATAGGAAGATTGGGGCACATTAGAGTAATATAGGAAGATTGGGGCACATTAGAGTAATATAGGAAGATTGGGGCACATTAGAGTAATATAGGAAGATTGGGGCACATTAGAGTAATATAGGAAGATTGGGGCACATTAGAGTAATATAGGAAGATTGGGGCACATTAGAGTAATATAGGAAGATTGGGGCACATTAGAGTAATATAGGAAGATTGGGGCACATTAGAGTAATATAGGAAGATTGGGGCACATTAGAGTAATATAGGAAGATTGGGGCACATTAGAGTAATATAGGAAGATTGGGGCACATTAGAGTAATATAGGAAGATTGGGGCACATTAGAGTAATATAGGAAGATTGGGGCACATTAGAGTAATATAGGAAGATTGGGGCACATTAGAGTAATATAGGAAGATTGGGGCACATTAGAGTAATATAGGAAGATTGGGGCACATTAGAGTAATATAGGAAGATTGGGGCACATTAGAGTAATATAGGAAGATTGGGGCACATTAGAGTAATATAGGAAGATTGGGGCACATTAGAGTAATATAGGAAGATTGGGGCACATTAGAGTAATATAGGAAGATTGGGGCACATTAGAGTAATATAGGAAGATTGGGGCACATTAGAGTAATATAGGAAGATTGGGGCACATTAGAGTAATATAGGAAGATTGGGGCACATTAGAGTAATATAGGAAGATTGGGGCACATTAGAGTAATATAGGAAGATTGGGGCACATTAGAGTAATATAGGAAGATTGGGGCACATTAGAGTAATATAGGAAGATTGGGGCACATTAGAGTAATATAGGAAGATTGGGGCACATTAGAGTAATATAGGAAGATTGGGGCACATTAGAGTAATATAGGAAGATTGGGGCACATTAGAGTAATATAGGAAGATTGGGGCACATTAGAGTAATATAGGAAGATTGGGGCACATTAGAGTAATATAGGAAGATTGGGGCACATTAGAGTAATATAGGAAGATTGGGGCACATTAGAGTAATATAGGAAGATTGGGGCACATTAGAGTAATATAGGAAGATTGGGGCACATTAGAGTAATATAGGAAGATTGGGGCACATTAGAGTAATATAGGAAGATTGGGGCACATTAGAGTAATATAGGAAGATTGGGGCACATTAGAGTAATATAGGAAGATTGGGGCACATTAGAGTAATATAGGAAGATTGGGGCACATTAGAGTAATATAGGAAGATTGGGGCACATTAGAGTAATATAGGAAGATTGGGGCACATTAGAGTAATATAGGAAGATTGGGGCACATTAGAGTAATATAGGAAGATTGGGGCACATTAGAGTAATATAGGAAGATTGGGGCACATTAGAGTAATATAGGAAGATTGGGGCACATTAGAGTAATATAGGAAGATTGGGGCACATTAGAGTAATATAGGAAGATTGGGGCACATTAGAGTAATATAGGAAGATTGGGGCACATTAGAGTAATATAGGAAGATTGGGGCACATTAGAGTAATATAGGAAGATTGGGGCACATTAGAGTAATATAGGAAGATTGGGGCACATTAGAGTAATATAGGAAGATTGGGGCACATTAGAGTAATATAGGAAGATTGGGGCACATTAGAGTAATATAGGAAGATTGGGGCACATTAGAGTAATATAGGAAGATTGGGGCACATTAGAGTAATATAGGAAGATTGGGGCACATTAGAGTAATATAGGAAGATTGGGGCACATTAGAGTAATATAGGAAGATTGGGGCACATTAGAGTAATATAGGAAGATTGGGGCACATTAGAGTAATATAGGAAGATTGGGGCACATTAGAGTAATATAGGAAGATTGGGGCACATTAGAGTAATATAGGAAGATTGGGGCACATTAGAGTAATATAGGAAGATTGGGGCACATTAGAGTAATATAGGAAGATTGGGGCACATTAGAGTAATATAGGAAGATTGGGGCACATTAGAGTAATATAGGAAGATTGGGGCACATTAGAGTAATATAGGAAGATTGGGGCACATTAGAGTAATATAGGAAGATTGGGGCACATTAGAGTAATATAGGAAGATTGGGGCACATTAGAGTAATATAGGAAGATTGGGGCACATTAGAGTAATATAGGAAGATTGGGGCACATTAGAGTAATATAGGAAGATTGGGGCACATTAGAGTAATATAGGAAGATTGGGGCACATTAGAGTAATATAGGAAGATTGGGGCACATTAGAGTAATATAGGAAGATTGGGGCACATTAGAGTAATATAGGAAGATTGGGGCACATTAGAGTAATATAGGAAGATTGGGGCACATTAGAGTAATATAGGAAGATTGGGGCACATTAGAGTAATATAGGAAGATTGGGGCACATTAGAGTAATATAGGAAGATTGGGGCACATTAGAGTAATATAGGAAGATTGGGGCACATTAGAGTAATATAGGAAGATTGGGGCACATTAGAGTAATATAGGAAGATTGGGGCACATTAGAGTAATATAGGAAGATTGGGGCACATTAGAGTAATATAGGAAGATCGGGGCACATTAGGATAATATAGGAAGATCAGGGCACATTAGGATAATATAGGAAGATCAGGGCACATTAGAGTAATATAGGAAGATTGGGGCACATTAGAGTAATATAGGAAGATTGGGGCACATTAAGTTAATATAGGAAGATCAGGGCACATTAGGATAATATAGGAAGATCGGAGCACATTAATACAAATTATTTATTAGGCAACATGTTTATTAATTGTTTATGTGGGGATATTATATAAGCTACGACATGCCATTAACACTTAGCATGCTGCCGCTTATAGTACTAAAAGGCACAGCATGCCCTGCAACACATGGACCTACTGTGCCTTCTGCTACTATAGGATTGGTTAATGGCATGCTGCATTATGCATTTTTTTTTATTGAATTAGACCATTTTTTAACATTTTTATTATAGAATATATGTATTTTTTTCAAAGTGTCGATGTTCTAAGTGACGTTTAGTAAATCCAGTGAGTTATAAATGTTTCCTTTTTAAAACTGCCATGGCGATCTTCCAAAGGGCAATTTTAAAAAGGCTGTATTTTGCAATTTTGTTTTAGTAAATGCGGAAATTGCTAAATTGAGTCGCCCGAAAATATTGATTTGAACCAAATCAACTTTAGTAAATCCAGACCTTAGTCTTCTTTCTGCCTTCATTTCCCTCCTCATATTATGTCCCTGTCACATGCACCCTGTCCTCACTGACACATCCCTCATTTCCTTATATACTCTGTGCTGCTGTAACCCTGCTCCTTCCACTATATCACTCTCAGTCTTCCTGCTACCTCCATTCCCTTCCTCACATCCAATACGTCTTCATTGATCACACAATAAATAATGTAAAGCATAAGACAGTGCATGAAGTCTTTTTTCTGTTTGCACCTTTAATCACGAGACACAGAGACAGTCCACGCACGCGGCTTGATACAACAGAGCAGGTATTAATCCTGACGCTGACATTTCAGATTTACGCTCATTGAGCGATGGAAGCAATGTGGAGGAATACATTAGAAAATCCCCGGGGGTATGAATAAAATCTCATTGAAAGTCATGTGCCCTTACCCCAAGGGAAGAGAGACTCATTCTCCTCCTGCATGTGCTGGGGGAACGCCTGTAATAATAATAATAATAATAATAATAATAATAATAATAATAATATCTTTTATCTTACATGATGCTGGCCTTGGATTCTGCAATCAACAAAATCTCTACCTACGCGTTTCTCATTGTGATCTGGGCTCAGAAGGGACGCTAATAACATAATACCCTCCAGTCTGTTTTCCAACTGTTTGACCTTCATATTATACCCTGCAATACGCTCCATCTTCCCCAGTTACATAGACGGCCGACACTTGAAAAGCCTGTAGCCTGTGTCTCATTCTCTAGAAGCCCCTTTGATAGAGATAGGAAGAGTGTTTATTGACTTTGATCATACCTGGGAATTGTCCAGGAATGGGCGTGAGACTTACAAATCTCAGTGTGGCCTCCCAGATTCCTGAGAGATCAAAGTGCCCTCAGATAAACTAAATAATCAGCATGAGGTTTTTATAATACAAATCAAGTCGAAACGCGTCATTAGGTCAGAACTACACCAGGACACGGATTTGTGCTCACTCTACCCTGTCAGCACAGTTTTCGGGTGTAGATAGCCCCTTTGATGATATGTCTTTCCACAGACGTCGTTCCCACGACAGCTCTTTGTACGCTGAGTCCAATGGTGACAGGTAAGTTTTCTTGATCCTTACCCTAAAAATCCAGTTCCCTCAACACCCCCCCTCCCCTGAGTCCTACACTCTCCTCTCCACAGCCTAACCTTATCCCTCCCCTAACCCAAATCTTCCTCATTCTGCAGCCTAACCTTAACCCTCCCCTAACCCTAGCTATCCTTGTCTTGCAGCTTAACCTTAACCCTCCCCTAACCCTAAGCATTCTTGCCCTGCAGCCTAACCTTGACCCTCCCGTCTCCACAACTTAACCTTAACCCTCCCTGTTCCACAGCTGAACCAGAAGCTTGTTGAAATAAGAGCACTGAACATTATACTCATTCTGGGATTGAATTATTCTTTATTAGCGATACAGGCGCGATTCATCTTCATCCCTGTATCAATGTAAAGAATGGGATTTCCGCAGTGGCCCAGTTTTCAATTTCTCTCATAGAGGCATTATTTTAGGATTACAGATTGTTGAGGGTGTAGGGTGAGGGATGCATATTTTTTATTGATGACCTTTGGGTGTGGCTTTCTGGGCGGGATTTCAGTTATCAGGGCTGGGCTATGCTGGTTTTCTAATAAATTTGTCTGCAAAATGTATATTTTTGCCACTTGCAAAACTTTATAATATTTTGTGGAGACTTCCAGAGTGCATGAGCCCTCTCCGCCAATTACAAAGCCATTTCCTTTTTGCATATAAGTCCATTTAAAGCAAAGTGACTTTAACAAATGATTATGGTTAATGAAGAAAACCATTACAAAGCAAAATACATATTTCCACAAAAGCATTTATTTAACTTCAACCTAAAGTGTGAATGAACCTCCGTAATCTGTTATCAATTGAAAATCCATTAGCATAATTAGCAAGCCGCCCACATAGGCTCCCTTATTGAAGTACAATTAACAAAATGTATAATGATGTGATAATTCCCCTTTTAAAATCACTACATGTGGAGTTGATTATTTTCCATTTGCTTTCCATATCAGATTCAGCCGCGTAATTCGTATTATTTCACTGCTAGGCGGGTGTCAGTGGTTTTCCTAAATGCGTCATGCAGCGTCTAAACAGAACGTAATGAAACGCATTAACAGAAAGTGCTAATTCTAAGGGCTAATTCTAAGCTGTAATTCTGACGCAGTTTGTGGTTTAGAACCAATGTATTTTTAACCATCCTCCAATGTGGCGGCTACATGGAGACACATCACACACAAGTTTAGCCATATCCTTTGGATGACGATGGCAGCTGAGGCGCTAATATGATATGAGAGCACTGGATGGACACTTCTTTTACAATGCTTAATGACTGCACCACTAAAGGTAAGGAAACACTGGGACACTTCTTTTACAATGCTTAATGACTGCACCACTAAAGGTAAGGAAACACTGATGCATTGATGCAGCCTAACCCTAACCCTCCATACCCCTCAGCCTAACCCTAACCCACCATGCCCCTCAGCCTAACCCTAACCCTCCATGCCCCTCAGCCTAACCCTAACCCTCCATGCCCCTCAGCCTAACCCTCACCCACCACGCCACA
>WWET01004143.1:94006-110000 GCA_011038615.1 Limnodynastes dumerilii
CTGGATACTCCCCCCCTGGTCACTCCTCCTGGGAACTTCCCCCTGGGCACTCCCCCTGGATACTCCCCCTGGGCACCTCTGGGCACTTCTCCTTGGCCCTGGGTACTTCTCCCTGGGCACTTCCCCCCTGGGCATTTCTTAATGGGCACGCTCCCTGGGCACTAATCCTCGGCACGCCCCTGGATACTCCCCCTGGGCACTCCCCTCTGGGCACTTCTCCCTGGGCACTTCTCCCTGGGCACTCCCCCCCGGGCACTTCTTCCTGGGCACTCCTCCTGGGCACGCCCCCTGCTCTCCTACATGAAGATAGTGAATCCGCCAGCAGGAACCCCTACCCTAAGTATCCTGCACTGAAACCCTTCCGTGTGGAATAGTACATCGTATGGTATCAGCCCTTGCGATTTGCATGCTTTGCCCTTCCCGGCTAATCTAAATCCCTCTTAAACTACTCTTTAAAGACCGCAAGGAGGCAATCTACGTACCTGACTGACCCACCCCGCATGCGCATTAGGTCATTTACTAAATATGCGCACCTAAGAAGCGTCTGTTTGAATACAGTCCGGAAAGAGGAGAAATGGAGGGAGGCGGTTTTGTAAATTTTGCTTATCTCAGGAAAAGTCGAAACGCTGGTTACATCTCCATTATAAAGATGCTCAGCAAACCACAGACTTTCCCCGTTGAGGGATCAGAAAACATTCATTTCAGGAACAAATAAAGCTGGGAGACGGCTCATTCCCCTCCCCCGTGCTCCGCGCACCATAAAAGAAATTAGCGGCTAATATTAAATGCAAATGCCAGGCGGTAAAATCCAGATTTCCTCTTGCTGCCGGTTTTTAATCCCTCAGGAATAATTTCAGAGTGACCTAGATCTGCGGCATCTGTATAACCGCGCGGGCATCGCGGCAGCTGGCGTGCAGAGAGTGTGCTGGGAACGGAATATTGAAGTACGAGAATAAATGTTACATTCCAGGGGCAGAGAAACAACCTCACATTGTGCGATGCGTAAACCCACAAGATGAAAAAACCATGGTATCCGCGCAGCTAGTAGAACCTCGCAGATCCTGCGCTGGTGGATACCGGAGATGGAACGCCAGATGGGCCGTATTCTAGGGGCGATACAAAGCTCCCCATGAGGTCACTAGAAGACTCTTTAATTGATATTATTAGGGGTCGATCTAGAGGACGTTCCTCTGCGTGATTCTCTACTGCACATGCTCAGATCTGAAGACCGCGCAGTCACGGGCGATTTCGTTTAAAACGCAACTGGAGCGACGGCGACTTGCAATCGGAGGGGCGTGTTAAAAGAGGGAAGGGACGTAGTCAACGTACAGTAAGGGGCGTGGCCAAGCAAGTGCCCCTGATCTAGAGCCGATCACAGACGTAACAAAGGGCTGTTTACATTACAACCAATCTAAGTCCAGGTGGGACCCTCCACAACCTATTGCAGACCCTTGCATTAGGATGTGACACTTCAAACACATCACCAAAGGTCGGTAATCACTGCGGATGTATGGTGCCCGTGTCACGTCATTTCTACAGGCAGAAAACAATCATTTTTTTCAGGTTTTTATTAAAAATATTGTTTTCTATTATTTCCTGACATTTACGTTCATTCAGAGGAGTCACATTAACCTCAACCTCCCTTACCGTCAGCGTTACACCGTACCACCCTGCCGATGTGTATGGGATTTGGCCCCGTAGCTGATTACGTTTAGCTGCTGTGACCCTGGTCGCTATAGGCCGTAATTGCTTGCAATCCAATGGCGCTGTTGTGTGCACTTCTGGGTCGCACGTGGCCTGTGCCACGTTATTAAACGCATGGTCTGTGCCAAGTTGTGTGCCACCTGTGTCCCTTCCCCACCGTCCTGCACGTGAGCAGAGCAGAAGGCTGACTCCACCAAATAGTTCAATCAAACCTAGGGCCAGATTTACTAAGCTGCAGGTTTGGAGAATTGGAGATGTTGCCCATAGCAACCAATCAGATTCTAGCTGACATTCTCTAGTCTGTAATAGGAAAGTGAGAGCTAGAATCAGATTGGTTGCTATGGGCAACATCTCCACTTTCCCAAACCCGCAGCTTAGTAAATCTGGCCCCTGGTCTGTATCAGTGCTTCCCTACTGCTGGGGCCCCCTGCTCCTCTTATTTGTGTGCCTGCTTATGCAGACCCTCCAACATGACCCGTTCCATTAGGTATAATGCAATCCGCTCCTGAGCTTCCATCTGTCACTCACCTGGTTTAAATGAATTAACTGATATTTAAAAAACTATTTGTCTATTTAACAAAGGTGGTTACCATAGTAACTGACGGTTGGAAGCTGAGGAGCAGAGTATTATGTACCTAATGGAATGGGTCGTGTTGGAGGGTCTGCGATGTGCCATTCAGCATCTGGAAGCCCTGGGACTGCTTTGTACACGTCTTGCAATGATCGAGATGTTATGGAGTTTTGTCACGCGTTTCATGGCAGGGAAGGGGCGGAGGGACATGGTGATTGTACAGTAAGGGAGTACTCCGGAGCAAGACCTGAACACAGACATACGTACACACAGCGCACTGCAAAACACTTCCCCAAGTCAGAGGGTATGTCTAATGCCAGGGGGCTGCTGATGGCTGACCCTCCACAACCCACTTCATCTCAGGGTTGCCGACTCTCCTGG
This sequence comes from Limnodynastes dumerilii, assembly GCA_011038615.1. Taxonomy (NCBI): domain Eukaryota; kingdom Metazoa; phylum Chordata; class Amphibia; order Anura; family Limnodynastidae; genus Limnodynastes; species Limnodynastes dumerilii. Next base: position 96,663 of record WWET01004143.1, read on the forward strand.
ATTATCCGGGAGACTCAAAATTTGTGCAGTTCTCCCGGTATCCCAGGAGAAGCGGCAAAGCCCCCGCAAGCCCCGACCAGTAATCAATCACTCCTGTAATCTCTAGCGTTACTGGGGATGGGTGGGGCTTGATGATGTCCCGCCCATCCCCTGAAACACTAGAGATTACAGGAGTGATTGACAGGGGGCGTGGCTTAATGATGCAATTGCATAAATCACGCCATTAAGCCCCACCCCCTGAAGAAATCTATGGCTTTATAAAGTCGGTAACCCTGCTTCATCTCATGGCTCTAGTATTCAACCTCCAAACAGAATGTAAAGGGTCTGGAAATGCTCCTCATGTATTGTGGTAAATGAATAAGAATATATATATTTGTATTATATTCATGACTATACTTTTACACGGCATGCGGAAGTTGGATAACATGATTAAATCTTAATATGGTCCCGTATCTGGGAATGTAGCTGCATTGTGATTGGCTATAGTTAGAGGCGGGCACTTCAGGATCCCGTAGAGACCACACAGTATTTGCATTTCAGTATATACGGCATGGAAAGGGCCTGATTAAGGGTTACAGCCACCTTAGGCTAATGAACACGTAGGACCGTATTCAGAAGGAAGAACGTCTGGTAAAGAACGCACACAAAATGCGTAAGTGGGGTGATTTCTATTTAGTGCGCATGTGCAGACCATGGAGTTACAAAGCGTAACTAAAGTAAATTTCGTACGACAAAAAATGCGTGCGAACATAAAAGGTCGGACGGATTATTAACAAGAGGCGTCAGTCAGAATGTAAATAGCAAAGAATGGGCGTGGCAATGCAGTAGACGTGCGGTTGTATTTGCGAACGATTCACGCCCGTCACATATACGTGCGCTAACGAGAAAGTTGCTTTTACAACACAGAAGTTTTCCGAAATTCATTACTTTTGCAAAACGTAATTATTTTGTATTAACGTACGGATCTAGTACGAACGCACGGAAAAGCTTCTTAAATCTGAATCCGGTCCGTAGTCTCTAAACAGCGGGCAAAGAGGAATCACCTTTCATCACCTTTCATTTCAACGTTGTTTTCCTTCATTTCCAAAAATATGAACACTTTTTTCAACTACAATTTAAATATTATAATTATTACAAACATCCAGGTTCAGTCCCTCTCCCCAAGAACCGTGTGATGGCGCCCTCTAAACCCCACGCCCCAGGAAACCTAGGCCCGGATTCACACGTATGATCTTGCTACTTTTCCCGTGCGTATTTTTAGGATCGGATAAACTGCACATGCGTAATACGTTTTTTTTACGCAAGCTACGTAGGATTTAGGGACGGAAATCCATTAGGCACAAATGCGCGCTTAGTGAGATACGTATGAAGGGACGGCCTGTCCTCTGTACGTAGGATGTTAAGCGAAAGTGGGTGGGGGTAAGGCATTTAAATGGCCTAATATGGGCGCGGTTAGGAAAGTACGCACGGACCTCAGCAACTTAAGCACAAATGTACGCACGGAGAGCTAAGGTTGCTCTATGGTGGCAGAAGTCTGCTGAAATCCGGAAGTGTCGGGAGACTTAGGCGCGTATCTTTGCGAATCCGTGCGTACGTATTTCACACTTAAGTGTGAACACGGTCCCTAATGGTTAATCAGGCACCCGGCAGGCAGGATGTGTTCCCTTTTAGTTTCAGGTGTTGATTAGGCTTTAATGGGGCAGATCCAGAACAACGCTTCTGTGCGAATTTACGCCTGGTGGACACGTAAAATCGTGATTTTGTATGTACTTCGCATGCGCACGACAGATGATACGCTACGTAACGAGCCAAAAGTACGCCTAAATTACGCAATGTAGGCGGGGGTTTTCATTTAAAGTGTACAGCATGGGCGTGCTTAGCTGCGTATGTCCGCGTTGCCCATCCGTACGTGTGCGGACGACAGCGGTTACGCGGCCAAAAGTTAAGGTAGGGTTTGGAAAGCGGAAGTCGGTCAAAGTACGTACATTCAAGGGGAGTGCCTAGGGGAGTGTATAGAAGGTAAGCACGCGAAAATACGCGACACTAGTAAACGGATTGCCAGCGGAGTTCTGGATCTACCCCATTATCATCACCAAACAATTTATATTTTAACGGTGAAAACTTATAGAAAGCCAGAGATAGGATTGCGACATTTTCATCGCAGTAATTCACGGGCCGCGCTAGAGGCTGGGGGGTGAATGAGAAATCAGAGCACTCCGGCCAGGGCGAGTGCTGGACGCGTTGATAATATACCATCTTCTAGATGTCTATCTCGTCCCCTAACTCACCCAACCTCTCACCGGGCAGAAATATCGCCTTCCCCTTCACCTTCCTATGAAGCCCTATAAAACTCGGCCAGCGGCCGGCACTCCGTGTTCTTCTGGCTGTGCCGGCGTGTCTGACACTGGTGATGGATGGGCAATTTGCCGAGGCAACACAGCAAAGGCCATTCCTCTGACGTGAAATTTTCATCACATTCAACCTTTTCTCGGCTTCTTCAGGAGTTTTTGTTCTTTACCTGAGTCTGGGCTGAATCGCTAATCCCGGGGGTGGAACTATCGCGGTGCGACGGTGCGTCCCTAAGATCACAGGAAAGGTCTTGTGTGAGCCGTAAAGACTTAGTTAGGCCAAGAAGACCTCCATGGAGACACAACAAAGATTAAGACATGAACGATGAGACGCAGAGACAAATTTTAGGAGCTGAAAGGAGAAGAAGATGATTTTGGAGGCTGGGGTTCTCTTGGGTCAGTATTTTGGACTCTGTAAAATAACAGCTCCTTGTAAAGGGTCAACTAATGTGTGCTACTCAATAAATGGCTTTATGACTTAAGGAACGACCAGAGCACGAGATTTCCTTGTTACAGGTCAATAAGTGTCTTTATCTAGATCTGAGGCTCAGAAACATTTTTATGGTGAGGAACAGTTGCTCCCCTGTGCAATCAAGTCAGGGGCTACTTTAAAATCTATTCTACCCCCATTACTCTCTCCTCAATTCCTGTCTTCACCTCCCTGTCCTTCCACCCCTATCCCCTCCATCCACCCTCAGCACTATCCCCTTTCTACCCCTTACCCTTCACTATGGCCCTGACACTAGCAATTACCCCCTTCTTGCCCCTTACCCCTCTCTCCACCCTCACTATGACCCTGACATCAGTACATCACAGTCCCTCCCCCCTCATACCCCTTCTCCACCCTCACTGTGCCCAGATCCCTAGTACTTTACCCCCTTCCTGTCTGTTACCCCTACAGAACATTGATATGCTACAAAATCTGATAGAGATGAAAATGACCAAGAGCCGTATTCACACCTAAGATGCGCCCCTAACTCACCCGTCCTGCTCCTAACTCGCCCCCCGTTAAGAGTGCCCTAGGGCTACCTTATCTTACCGTGTGGAGTTTCCTTCTTAAGAAGAAAAACTCAACTGGGACAATGCCTCTCTCCGCCCTCCCCGGCTAATCTAAATTCCTCCCCCTCCAACTTCTACCTAATCACTCCCCGAGACGGCATTACACCGGATCTTTCTAACTAAACTATTCCATGCGATCTTTAAAGACCACATGAAGGCAATCTACCTAACTAACTGGTACGTAGATTGCTACACATGCATAGAAGATCATTTCGCAAAACTCTGCACCTAATCAGAAGCTTCTTAGGTGTGAACACGAATTGTGCTACTCAAAGAACAGTAAAATGAATCTGATATCAATGCTTTATAGATAACACGAAATCTCTGAAGTCTCTGAGCAAATTATACAACCAAAATACTCACTTTATATAAAAAAAACGATTAAAAAGCTGGAAATGGGTCGTGTTATTAGGTGAATTAATGGCCCCTAATTGGATGAAATGGAATTTGCCCGATCTTTAATCAGCATAAGCTCTGACACTCAAACTGAAGCACGGAAATACAATATTACCTTTGCGGCAGTTGAGACAGAAATACGCTACACGGGATCTTTCCCGGCTCCTGCGGCTCGTTCTATTTGTTAGTCCGCTAGCCACAGAGAGACTGAGATGATCGCTGTGTGGACTGTGATTAAAAAGTGACGGCTCAGATCATTTTTCCAGACTTCGCTTGAAATTTTGTATGTTGCGAAAATCCCAAGAATTTACAGCGAGTGCCAGAGATTCTGTCATTCATTTCCGTGGGGCTCGTGTGTAAATATTAAGGAAGGGTCCTGTTCGGAAGTTCGTATAAGGGGAGTGGACGCCCCGCGCTGGCACAGACGTTAGGGATTTCGCAGTTTGGAAACTCCTTGTTACGGACATTTCTATCCAGCAATGATTGGGTTACAGCCAGTTCCCTTCTGAAAACGATTAAGAATGATCTGAATAATTGATAACCAATCTGCAGCAGGCCGGCTCTCTGCTGCACGCCATTAGCGCAGGTCCCGTGCTTAAGAAAATCACGCTCTCCCCACAATGAAACGCGCCAGCCGGCAGAGCGGCCACAAGAAAGTAATTGGAAGAAAGGATTTCATGATGTCTTGGGATCAACAAATGAGTTCCGAGGACTGGACGATATGGCTGCGTTCCCGGCACACGGCGAATGGCTTAAACCACCATATGTCAGCGCAGGATAAGGAACCCATTTAGGGCAGATGTCTATGATAAATAAAAGCAGTGACGTAGAGCCTGATCCACAGGTAAGAAAGAAATAAGCACACAAAAATACGCAACTACGCAAGTGCCCTCCCGTGACACTCCTCTTGTTCTTACGGATATTTACTGACTTGTGACTCTGCAAACCCCGCCCATACTTCCCTATTTACATACCTAACCCCACCCACTTTCCCCATTACCCACGCCCCTTCTTACCGATCTCATTAAGCACGGAGTTAAACTCTAGGGGGCAACGGGTTTCCGTGCGTAACATCTGGATGGCGCTTGCGCAAATTGCAAAAAAAACTCAAAGATACGCACACGGCAAGAAAGAAGCCTGAAATCTTTTAATAACAACAGGTGTTTAGCTTAGACCAGAGCAGCACATCCCTATGGGGAAGGGAAGAAGGAAAACAGCTGAAATGTTCGTATTTGTGCTCTCTTCCTCCTGCCTCATATTTATTAGACCCCAGCACTGGTGACATCACTGAATTCACAGCTTCTCCAGATCCCTCTCTCTCCGTCATTCTGTAAGGGGGCTGCAGAATTTTGGGATTCAACCATTAGATCCTCGTAACGCATCTTCCCACCTCCTGTGCCCTGCGACTCAATGCTTTTATAGTGTATATAAGCTACTACACAAGCGTAGCAGCTTAATTTCTTAAAACAATGGCACAGATCCAGAACAACGCTTGTGAGCGAATTTACGCGTGGCGGAGACGTAAAATCGCCATTTGGTAAGTACTGCGCATGCGCACCATAGAAAATACGCTCAGTAACGTAGCGTAATCGTGAACGTATGGGCCATTCACGTATGCGTCACGTAAATACGTGTGGGCGTGCCAATTTTACGTTACTCCAAAATACGTCTGAAATACGTTAAGTAGGCGGGGGTTTGTATTTAAAGTGTACAGTATGGGCGTGCTTAGCTGCGTAAATTCGTGTTGCCCATACGTACGTGTGCGGATCACTGCGGCTACTTTGGCAAAAGTTAAGGTAGGGTTTGGAAAGCGGATCTTGACAAAACACGTACATTCAAGGGGTGTGCCAAGGGGAGTGTATAGAAGGTAAGCACACGAAAATATGCTACGCGAATAAACGTACGGCAAACGTAGTTCTGGATCTACCCCAATGTACGTAAGACGAAAACTACATAACTGTGAATCCGGATCCTTATCTGCAACATCTGCACACACACGCACCAGATGTCGCGACGGGGATCTTCTGGCATCCGAAATGTAAATCCGTACGGTGGGAGATCTGTGTGACAGGGTGGCCCATTACCTCTGCTCGCCAATACACCACAAGGCCTGTTTAGAAGATACATTATGGGCTGGCTTGGTGACTTATTCACACGGGAGACTTGGGGTTGGTCTATGGCAGCGGAACTGAGCAGGGAGTGACAGGGGGCTCGCTTTCCTCATGTCTGGAACACGTATGAAGGTCTGAATCTGGCCCTTAGTCTGCAGTTGTTGTCATTTACTATAATTTACTGTTTATAATTTCATTGCCAGCTTAGCAGGGAGGGGGCAAGGGAGACAGCAGTAAGCTGTTGGTTGCTGGCAATGTATTTATAAATCGTGCTCAGCAATTATAGATTTAGTGCTGACCACATTATCAGCTACCATGCACCAGATAGGAGGGGGGGGGGGGGGCAATGGCCCAACCCTCCACACCCTCACCCTCCCCCCTTGCTATGCGCCCCGAGTCTGCTCATGTCGTCCAGCCGACAGGAAGCTGTCATACTGGGCATACGCAGTGCGAATTTTCGTACGAAAATACGCAAAATACGGGCGTACGCTCGCTCGAAATCGGACAATTTCGTAGCTCTGGATCAGGCCCTAAGAGGCCAAGAGGGAGAGAAATCAGCTCATGGAAGACGTGTTATCAATGGCTTAATGTAATAGAAGTTTCAGCCCAGTGTATAATAATACCAGACAGGATCCAGAACAGTGATTGGGAGAAAAAACAACGTGATGTCTATAACACCCATCATACCAGCAGAGTATTACATATGTGTTACATGCGAGGCCGCCCATGCAAAAAGGAGCTAGGCCCCAGAGATGCCGGGAAACTCATTAGTTGCTATGGGAAACGCCTTTACTTTTCCATCTACAACGATTTTCTAAGTCTATCCCGAAGAGCAATGTAGCTTTCATAAGCAATGGGGGCAAATAACAACAGAGGTATTAAGAGGCTGAAGGGGAACAGCTCAGGAACAAATTAAATGTAGAAATAAAGCAGAAGGTGCAATAACTCCGCCCCCTATTCCTGAGACACATGGTGGCTTGTGACTTATTGATGGCTAATGCAAGTACTTAGGTTCTGTGCTCCGCGTGGGAGGTGCTAAAGACAAGTTCAGGGGCATGACTCTGCTTATTGCAATGTCTAGCTCCACCCCCACTGAGCAAAGCTCTAAACCACAAAAGAGGTGGAGTCACAAAGAAATGATTTGCAATAAACTGCACTATCAATTCCCTCCCTGTGATTCATTATGCTCCAAGTCACCGCTTGTGTGTTGTGGCACATGATAGAAACCTGCTCTTGTGGGAGTCAGATTTACTAAGCTGCGGGCATGGAAAAGTGGAGATGTTGCCCATAGCAACCAATCAGATTCTAGCTGACATTCTCTAGTATGTAATAGGAAAGTGAGAGCTAGAATCTGATTGGTTGCTAAGGGCAACATCTCCACTTTTCAAAGCCCCCGCAGCTTAGTAAATCTGACTCCAGTGCTTCGGGACTTCAGGAGAGTTCTTAAATAGGCGTTCATTATCTATAGGCTCCGACCACAATCCTCTGGGTGTAAGGGACGCGCACAGTCCCTGACGTCTCTGCAATAGCGCAATCAATGTAAAAATATGGTGGAATAAATAGAAGAATTGTCTTTCTTCTGTTGATTTCTGAATAATAATAACCCCCAGCGGCCCTTAAGGAAAGGCGAGAAGATCCGTCCAGCTCTGATTCCGATAGACGCAGCTCCTGCCATCGATTCTCTGTGCGTCTGATCTCCCTGGAGAGCGCGGAGGCCGGTGTCCGTGTCTCCTCCGTGCTGCGTCAGCTGTAGTGTAGGTGAACGAGTCTGGTTTCCTCACTTAACCCTTTCCCGCGCACTGAGCGGCTCTCACCGCCTTCTACTGAAAATCGATGCCTTGTTTCCCCGACATAACAACCGCGGCTCTGTGCAATAAAACCGTCCTCTTGGTGTTAGACGCAGCTGCCGGGAATCGTTTACAGTCAATGTGGACAAAAATAAAAAAGAAACAGGACAGGGGGAAATTAATAGGCGATTGTCTGGGGTTTATAAACACCACGCTGTCTGCATTAATGACTGGCACCTTGCACAAACGTTGTGCTGGTCTATCCTGGCACAAAATATAGAATGGGTGCAAAGTAAGGATAGAGAATGCTGCCAGTCCCTGGTGGATTTCTTTGTGCTTGTCTTTTTGGTATATTGTGTTCTGCTAATTGCCATTGCTGCAAAACAGTCAAAGCAGAGAGTCAGAGTATGTATAACCTATGTGTATATCATATTACAGACCCTCCAACATGACCCCTTCCATTAGGTACAGAATACTCCGCTCCTGAGCTTCCAACTGTCACTCACCTGGTTCAAATAAAATAACTGACGTTTGAAATACATAGTTTTCTTTAACAAAGGTAGTTACTATAGTCACTTAAAAGCTCAGGAGCAGAGTCTTTTGTACCTAATGGAATGGGTCATGTTTGAGGGTCTGATATGATATGTATATCACAAGCTACCACTATGTCTCTGGGCTGGAAATATCATAATGAGAGGGTACTTTAGCGTTGCCGTCTCTCCCGGAATATCGGGGAGACTCGCGAGATTCAGACAGTTCTTCCGGTGTCCCAGGAGAGCCGGCAATTCTCCCGCGGGGGACTTGAGGCTGTGGTTTCATGCAAATTACAGCCTCAAGTCCCGCCCCTCCAGCCTAACAACACTGCCATTCATAGGGTAACTAGGGACTGGATACAATTAGCTTAATCAAGCCCCTCCCCGACCCCTAGTAATGCCATAAAAACGGCCGTTGTTGGACAGGGGGCGGGGCTTCCGGATCTGCAATTTGCATAAATCTCCCCGAGGGAAGCTTTCAAATGTCGGCAGCCCTGAGATACTTACACACTGCGGGGCTCCTGTACATGTGTACGCAGCACAATAGATGGACGAGGGGGGGGACATGTACGCATGGTTGGGGTTGGTGATCTAAGCAGTTTATACAGTAAGGGCTTGTCTAAGTGATTACATAGGACGCTGCATTACTTACCTGCCTGATATACGGTAGGGGTTAGAGCACTGACGGTCCATGCATGCGAATGGATGGGAGTGTAACACTCTCACACGCACAGACCAAGGGATGGAACGCTGGTAAGACTCTCCATGAGATCTATCCTATAGCAGGATCCAGTCCATAATTATTATTAATGGCCTAATGATGATTCCCTGCTATAAACACCTATCTTTTACATTCAATCCTAAAAGCTTTTATTAAATTTGAGGTGGTGCAGAAAAAGCTAAATTCTTTAATATAGGACTCTCCTTTAATATCTGGGAGACTCCTGAAATCTGGACATTTATTTATTTCATTTAGTAACAGGTTATTGTACAGCGCTAACAGATCATGTAGTGCTTTACAGAGAACATTTCACATTCACATAAGTCCCTATCCCATTGGAGTTACATACTAAGTTCCCTAACACACACACACACACACACTAGGGTTAATTCATTCAGCAGCCAATTAACCTACCAGCATGTTTTTGGAGAGTGGGAGGAAACCAGAGCACCCAGAGGAAACCCACACAGACAGATCATGTAGTGCTTTACAGAGAACATTTCACATTCACATAAGTCCCTATCCCATTGGAGTTACATACTAAGTTCCCTAACACACACACACACACACACTAGGGTTAATTCATTCAGCAGCCAATTAACCTACCAGCATGTTTTTGGAGAGTGGGAGGAAACCAGAGCACCCAGAGGAAACCCACACAGACACAGGGAGAACATACACACTCCACACAGACACAGGGAGAACATACACACTCCACACAGACACAGGGAGAACATACACACTCCACACACACTCCACACACCAGGGAGAACATACACACTCCACACAGACACAGGGAGACCATACACACTCCACACAGAAAAGGCCTAAACAGGGAATCGAACTCATGACCTCAGCACTGAGACACAATGCTACTCGCTGAGCTACCGTGCTGCTTTTATCATGGTATCCCGGGAGGGCTGGAAAATCTCCCGCAATGGACGGTCTCAAGTCCCACTCCCGACTATCAATACTGTTAAATTCTAGAGTCACTAGAGATTGTGTGGGATTTGATGTAAATTATGTCATCCCCATCCCTAGTAAGACTAGGAATACTAGCATTGATTGACAGGGGGTGGGGCTTCAGGAGACAATTTGCATAAATCGCATCAGGTCCCGTCCCAATATCAGTATCTCTTTTTTTCACTTTAAAATCCGATAATCCGGTAATACATAGAGAGTCGGAGACCCTGCTTAAAGAACTGTGGACCAAATCAGAGCTTGGAGCAGTGCTGGCGCAAGTCTATATCCCATCCAAAGACCACACTTACACAATCTACATAGAGAAATGGTACTTAGATAGCGTGAATAAGCTACTATGCATGCGTAATAGCTCAATTCTTAAAACGACGTACGTAAGAAGAAAACGACATAACTGTGAATCCGGACCATTATCACTATATCTAGCTCTGAAGAATATACTTATTTTTTCATCCAATGGTATATTAAAATACTAACCTAAAATACTCCACAAACTTCTACTGTGCAAACAAAATGTGATCGCCACCTGGTGGCTGCGCAGAACACTTCCCTGGTTACAGTTAGTTTATTTTTTTTCTTTAGAATGTATATTCAGTGTTTATTATCAGGGGTATACCGACGAGCTGTACCCCCATCACTTGAAACTGGACTTGTTTTTTCTCCTTTCTTCCTAAATAGCAAACAAATTTGGACTCCTAGCACAAAATTCCTTCTCCCGTCTGTTCCCAGAGGCCTATGCTCACAATGTCTTGTCGCCGTGCAGGCCTTTGCAAGCACCAGAGTGACAGGCCCTGGAATTCGCTGTCATGCTTGCCACAATATGTAGGGCCTGTTCTCTGCTACAGAAATTCTCTTTCCTTCATCATGTATCACGACCCCGTAATCCAATCTTAACCTTTTCATCGCTCTCCAGGCTCATCCGGCGCTTTGGAGAATGACAGGTGAATAAGAGAGAAGGAGATTTCATTTCAGGCTCCATCTCTGACCCTTCGCGAGCTGTCAAGAGGTTGAGAAGTGAAGTCATCATCTCGTTCCGGTGTCCGCTTGCGCGACGGGGGTTAAAACCAGATGATTATCATACAGATTAAAGTGAAAACCTTTCTCCGCCTTCAGACGGGGAGAAGAGAAGAGACGGAGTCTGGCGTCTTTGGTGACTGATCTGTGGGTTTCTTGTGATCTGGGAGAGAAGAGAGAAGCCGGTGATTGAAAAGGAGCCCAGTGATTGGCAGCTCCTGGGATCATCACAGACCATTTTAGATCTTTAAACAGGGGAAGTTTAAAGGGACAACACAGAGCAGCGGGACTTTAATGCTCCCATTAATCACTGACTTGACTTGTTCATCATTTAGAAACTGCTTTAAAGGCAAAACCTTACAAAAAAAATCTATCATAATAATAAAAAATGCTGATATCGCTACAAAAATGCAACACAAATATAGTTTCTATCCAGACTCTTCTCATTCAGCCGCTGTTTGAGGGCTATATATATATATATATAATATCCCGGATTGCGTGCATATAAGTCCATCCCACCAAGTGTACACCAGATACACATTGTGAGACGGATTAACAGTTGAGATCTCCAGCAGATTTTTATACATACTTTTTATACTTATTATACTTTTATACGTACAGAAGTCTGTGGAACATTAGTACTGCACATGCACAGTACCAATATTCCTGCATCGTATCGCAGACACCCAATGCGTGGCAGCACGGTGGCTCAGTGAGTAGCATTGTGTGTCACAGCGCTGATGTCATGAGTTCGATTCCTGGACTAGGCCTTATCTGTGTCTGTGTGGAGTGTGTATGTTCTCTCTGTGTCTGTGTGGAGTGTGTATGTTCTCCCTGTGTCTGTGTGGAGTGTGTATGTTCTCCCTGTGTCTGTGTGGAGTGTGTATGTTCTCCCTGTGTCTGTGTGGGATGGGCATAGGCATTTAAATTGGACAGTAAGGGGTTTACTCTTCACTCTTGATTCACTCTTGGAATCTGTGGTTGCATGGAATGCAGAATATTACTGCGTTCCATGCATAACAGTCCTCTCTATAGATAACAGTCCTTAAAATGCCCCCCAATCACATTCCTGGTTCATTATATGCCCAATAGTGGAGACAGAATAAAAACAGATCTTGCACCAGGCAATCCACAGGACGGGGGGCTGCATTAAATTAAGCAATCTTAACCCCCACCTCTAAATAAAGATTATTTGATATGGCAAATATTGAATTCTGCAAGTAAAATGTCCCCCTTACCAAAGGTGACCCTAAGTCCCGTTTTGAACGGGACCATCCTGTTTTTAGGTAGCTTATCCCGTTGTCCCCAAGCCCACCTTTAGGACGTCAAAATGTCCCGTTTTCAGAAAGAGAGCAACCCACTGTCACAATGTCAAATCAAGGCTAAAAATCAAAAACCGGTAGTGCCTTGTAGCAGAGTGGCCACCATTATAGTTAGATAAAACACACAGGGACACATTAGTTACAGTGTTTAAATGTTTAGAAAAGTATTGTTTATTCATGTAGGTTTTTATTGTGGAAACTGTTTATTTTTTTAAAACACGACACATTTACTCTGCATTCTTTTATCCCTTGTCAGGTTGACGCTTATAGTACTATAAGGCTCAGCATGGCCACAAACACATGGCCGTGCTGTGCCTTATAGTACTATATGCGTCTGCATGATAAGGGACAGAATGATGGTTACCGATTTTGAAATGGACAATCGCCAAGCTCTTATACACCAAAGCATGGCAATTTTCACATTTAAAAATCGATCACCATCGACGCCGATTATTAATCGCCAGACAAAAGCGCGATATAGTAAATGCCGCAATTTAATAAAAAAAAATGGTGGCAAAAGCGCCTCGATGTCTGGCAATGCATAATCGCTGTCAAAAAGCGACTTTAGTAAATGAGGCCCCTAGAGTTACTAGGGATGACGGGACTTATAATATATAATTCATGATGAAGTTACCAAGGTATGCAGGGGAGAGCAAGTTCCATACAGTCTTCCCATCTCGGGCTGAGAGCTAGGCTTGGGGTGATTAGCATCTAGCAGTAAAAAAAGTAATTACTTTAAGTCAAAGACTAAATGCAGGAAGTGGCCCAGAGGTCAGGAGAAGGCAAGTACGAGGAGTTAATAATTAATTACAGGGGATTTCTACGGTGAGCCATTTAGCCATGATCTTTAAAAAGGTGATACTGTAGATAGCGCAGGCTGCTCTTAATTAAGAATCACATCAGCAAATCACACAGAGAAAGGGATTTATAGGGCAAGCTTCAAATTGCTTGGAGGCTTCTGGGCCAGAAGAAGATTGAAAACTACAAAACGTTGAATGGGGGGAGGCACAAAGAACAAAGGTTTTCCAATTCCGGGACCGGAGGGGGGGGGGGGGGGGGGGCGCCG
>WWET01004143.1:122078-139197 GCA_011038615.1 Limnodynastes dumerilii
AAATACGTGTTGCCCATACGTACGTGTGTGGATCACTGCGGTTACATTGGCAAAAGTTAAGGTAGGGTTTGGAGAGCGTATCTTGACAAAATACATACGTTCAAGGGGTGTTACTAGGGGAGTGTATAGAAGGTACGCACACGAAAATACGCTACGCGAATAAACGTACGGCAAACGTAGTTCTGGATCTACCCCATTGTCATTTCCCTGTCCGTCCGCCGCTGTTCACCGCCCCTCTTCCTTGGCGTTTTTCCCCCAGTCGCCTGTGGAAGGGATGCGCTCTCTGCCAGCTGAGTGTTTGAATTTTCAGGAGTCTCAGTGAAGTTCAAGGATAGCTGGCAAGTAGCGTCCGCCGACTGCCAAGCCGCTCTCCCGGCGGTTAGCTTAACATATCCCTGCGTTGTGTGCGCCTGTGTGGTGCAGGCTGCCAAGCCGCTCTCACGGCGGTTAGCTTAACATATCCCTGCGTTGTGTGCGCCTGTGTGGTGCAGGGAGATAATGAGGCTGAATATTACACAGACGCTTTGCTTCAAGTGCAGATAACGCCACAGAGAGACTCCATAGCCTGACAGATGTTGTCCCCATTGATTAATCTCCTTATGTTGCAGCGTCCAACCTTGTGGAACTGGCCGCCCAAGCAAGATGGCGGAGCCGGGCCCAGCGTCTGTGTGTGTGTCAGGAGTACACTCTGTTCTCGGCTGACATAATAGGCCTGGCTGGGATAACACGGGCCGCTGGACACCGGGAGCGGTAATCGCGGGAAGCAGCTGGAGGGGATTGAGCCGCAGTACTTTGTACTTTGTTGTTGTGGTGACTTTTCAAAGCAAATCTGTTTCCTGGCTATAAATAGACGATCCCGTCTCTCAGAGGGGCCCATTCACACTCATCCGATGAAACCTGATCGCGTCCAGAAAACGCCATTTGTTGTCCGCAAGTCAATTCATTTGCAATAATAAAAAACAAATAAAAAATGTCATTTATATCTCCTGTTATGCATGAAAGCGCTTTAATTGCAGAGATCACAACCTAACAAAACACACACTCATACAAACACACACTCACACAGCTGCATACACTCACACAAACACACACTCACACAGCCGCATACACTCACACAAACACACACTGACACACACAGCCGCATACACTCACACATACACACTTACACTCACAGCCGCATACAGCCACACAAACACACACTCACACAGCCGCATACACTCACACAAACACACACTCACATAATCACTCATGCCTGTATCATGGAATTGGTGGTTATACTTTCTGCAAGGCCTTTATTGACATTAAGGAAGCATTAAAATGTTGCAATCAAAGAAATAAGTAACAAAAAACTTAAATAAAAAATGTAAATATTATTTTGTAAAGTGTAAAAGCAGCAAAATGTACCCTGTATGTAGCATTCCCAAGCCTGAGTAATGGGAGTTTGAAGTTTATATTTTAGTACCGGAATGTTAACTGATTGGCTCTTTTCCAGAGCAGATCACTGACAGTACGGAGGAGAGGAGAGAGCAGAGGAGAGAGTGTGAACAGAGCAGAGGAGAGAGTGTGAACAGAGCAGAGGAGAGAGTGTGAATAGAGCAGAGGAGAGAGTGTGTACAGAGCAGAGGAGAGAGTGTATACAGAGCGGAGGACTGAGTGTATATAGAGCGGAGGACTGAGTGTATATAGAGCGGAGGAGAGAGTGTGGACAGAGCAGAGTAGAGAGTGTGAACAGAGCAGAGGAGAGAGTGCGGATAGAGCAGAGGAGAGAGTGTGGATAGAGCGGAGGAGAGAGTGTGGATAGAACAGAGGACAGAGTGGAGCGGAGGAGAGAGTGTATATAGAGCGGAGGAGAGAGTGTGGATAGAGCGGAGGAGAGAGTGTATATAGAGCGGAGGAGAGAGTGTGGATAGAGCGGAGGAGAGAGTGTATATAGAGCGGAGGAGATAGTGTGGATAGAGCGGAGGAGAGAGTGTATATAGAGCGGAGGAGAGAGTGTGGATAAAGCGGAGGAGAGAGTGTATATAGAGCGGAGGAGAGAGTGTGGATAGAGCGAAGGAGAGAGTGTTGATAGAGCGGAGGAGAGAGTGTATATAGAGCGGAGGAGAGAGTGTGGATAGAGCGGAGGAGAGAACTTGAACAGGGCAGAGGAGATTGTGGAAAGAGTAGAAGCAAAAGCATGGACAGAGCGGAGGAGAGAGCTTAGATAGAGCATGGAAAGCACAGCCTCAAGTCCCCTGCGGGAGATTTGCCGGCTCTCCCAGGATATCGGGAGAACTGCCTGAATTTCGAGTCTCCCGGATATTCTGGGAGAGTCGGCAATCAGCCTCTGACCACTTGCTTACAGTGCAGGGGAAGCAGCTGACATGGGCCCCCCTCTCCTACGGGCCCCACATCATGCCTCATGCCTGAGCACTGCCTTACACTGTGCTATCGGGCTTACATTCCAGCCTAAATCAGGCCCAAGCTGTGTATGTTTTAGGAGCGCCCGCTTCTATCTAATAATACCCAGACCTCTACATCAGCTCCCTGTCTGGGGATCCCGGATAATATGGCGTCACGTCGCGGTTCTGCTCAGGGTGCGGACGGGTTACGGAGGTTGAAATAAATGTATTATTTTGTTAAACGATTCATTCAGCAGCTCGGTGACGGGGGAGGTTCCAGGGAAAGCGCGCTCCAGATCCGTGTGTGGACGCTGAGCGTGTCGGTGGGCTCTGGGGGAATGCGATGGCCGGTCGGCGTCTCGGAGAAAGGTCAGAGCATTTGGGAATGTGCGGAGTGTGGAAATATAATGGAGTAAGGATGTTGTAAAATACTCCCGATCCATTATCACAGTTTAACATGAAGTCATATATCATTCCTGACACCTGCTGGTTATTACTGGGGCATTTGTCACACGGGAGGGGGGGGGGGGGCATCAGATTTGTGCAGCAAAACCATGAAAGAAATTGAAAGAGGGCTTAAAAAAAGCAAAAACAAAAATAAAATCAAGATAAAGCTCTGCAATAATGCTTCCTTTGTTTTCTTTTCTTTCTTAAGGCTTCTATTAATCATGAACATGTCTGCAAATTGGTTACCATGTCAACCACAGTCACTTGACACATGAATTGGGCCACATCCTGAGCTACGTACGCTAGCGTAATTTACGTTGGCCACTGACGTAAAATCGTCATTTTGTATGCACTGCGCATGCATGTTACGCCACGTAACTCTGATTGTACGTAACTTTAGCGTTAATACGAACGAAAGAACATGTCTTCCATACGACGGCCAGAAATATGCTTTGTAGGCGGAGGAAAGCATTTAAAGTGTACAGTATGGACGGGATAGGCCGTTACGAACGTCAATTCATTATGTACGTCCGTACCTCCGCTCTGGAAAGTTAAGGTAGGGTTTGGCAAACGTAAATTGAGTAAATTACGTAGAAGAGCGATGGGAGTTCATATTGCTTGCGATAGCGTAAACACGCTACGCCAACGTAAAAACAACTTAGGTCTGGATGTATGCCATTGAGAGGAAAAGGAGCACCTCTTTACACCGTGCCTGCCCTTTAACATCCACCTCTTCCTACGCCATCATCAGAGAAGCTGAAAATCTGTGAGTATTTGGCAGCGATTAATTCCTCTTCTCAGGAAAGATTATAAAAAGGGGAATTTTTTTCTTTTAAACAAAAAAAAGAGGGACCAGCCATTTGGCGTGTAGCAAACTTAAATGAACCTGACTTAAAAAATGTTTACTTATGGCCCTCGTGCCGAAGGACTGAGGACTATGGAATTGGACGTGTAGACTGGGGTAACACTAAGGTGACCGCACTTGAATAGAACAACCCAGTACAGAAATGTGGGAAAGCCCGAATCGCAGGAATCACAGGGGGACGGATTCATTAGAATGTAAGGAATGACAGCAAAAAAAAAGAACAATTGCACCTGAGCAAACTCCTGCTGAGCCGCAGGGGGAGCAAATCAAAATATGCGAACTGCGGGGCCGACCGGGAGGTGAGTGTATGCCGGCGGACATGGCGTAGCTCTATGTGATTTCACACTGCGCAGCGGCTGGCGTTCTGAGGTGCGTGAGGAGGAAGGGAAGGAAGGGGGGGAGGGACGCAGTCAATGTGCAGTAAGGGGCGTGGCCCAAGCAAGAGCCCCCTTCCCCCGATCCAGAGTCAATCACAGACGTAACAAAGGACCGTTTACATCACAACTCTTGCACCAGCTCCAGGTCCTGTCTGAGTCCAGAGGGTGACTTTCCCATGACCCTGTTGCAGACCCTTGTTTAGGATGTGACCCTTTAAACGCCTTAGAAAGGGTCAGAAATGGCGGCCGCTGTATTGTGTCTGTGTCACATCATTTCTACAGGAAGGAAAAAAAATCATTTTTTCTATTTTTATCATTTTTTTTATTTTTGTCTTACATTTTAGCTACCGACAGCGTTGCTCGCAGTAATCACAGCCTCCATCATTACCCTGTGCTCCCCTGCATTTGTGCAACGTTTCTCTCTACATCGCTTCATTACGCTTAGCTGCTGTGTGTCCCACGCTACTCGCCGTAATGCCGTGCCATCCAGAGACGCCATTGAGCGCACTTTTGATTCTTGTGATATCTGTAGCTCAATGCAAACTAAGGACCTGATTCACACTTAAGAATCTGCCACTTTTTAGGTGCGTATATTTAGGAAGGTATATACTGCGCAGGCGTAGTACCTCAATATATGCAATTTACGGAGGACTTAAGAGGAGGATGGCTCTGAATCACTATTATGAACCGATTTCTTCTAGGTTTGTAATGACTTAAGAATGAAGGGGCGGGCCGGGAAAACTTAAGAAAGAAGATAAGAAGATTGGGTGGAGGGAGGCATTTAAATGAGGAAATCCGGGCAGAAACGTTCTTAATTAGCCGCTCTACACACACAACTAAGAACCTAAAGATAAGAGAGCCCTATGGCATTCGTAAGTCAGTTAAGATGCTGAAAACCAGGGGCGTGTCAGAGGCGTCACCTTGCTGCTAGTGGCATATAATTAAGAATCTAAAGTATTCTTAAGTTTGGATCAGGTCCTGAGACTGTTCCGTATTTATGTGCAGTAATCAAAATCAGCTGCGGATTTCCTTCCATGCAAATACATTTCATTCATTTACCCCCTCGTGGTGTAACTTTGTTTGTTGAGGTGCAGAGTGGCACATTTTATCCTGTATTGCTATCTTCAAATCCGCCCCAAAGTCGCTATGATCCGTGCACCCCTATGGCGACCTGTACGAAATAGATGCAGAAAACACGCAATTCTTGCTCCTCGATTCTGAAAATGTTACTAATGGCAAAGGATTCAGTTTAACCTTGTAAAGACTTCGACCCGGGGGACCAAACGGCAGATAATAGAGAGGAGGGGGCACAAACTTGTAGAAAAAAAGCTGCCCAGGGAAGTCGATCTCTGAGCTCTCCCGCCTTCTCTATCTTCCTCTCGCGTTTCCCCTCTTGTGAAAGGCGGCCTGTGTGTGGCTCACAATAGCCTGGCACTGCGGAACAAAGGCTGGATTCAGGCAGCGCAGAGCCTTGTGATGTAATAGCTGAAAGACAGGCTCTGTTATTCCTCGGCTGCCCTGGCTACAGGCTCTCCTGCAAGAGCTGCGGAGAATAACACGGGGCCCCAACGTGCAGAGGCGCGTGTTAACTAACGCCAGTCTCCTTTCATGGCAGATGTAGGCCTGCGGGTTAACTCCTCGCATGCCGCCGTTCATTAAAATACAATAGCTCGCAAAAGGTCACAGCTTCACCCTTGCTGAACAGAGGAAGCAGAGCGAAACGCGTTAAAACGTTCCCTGATTTTATGTCTGTCCTGGCACCTGAGGTCAGGCGAAGCCAATCTGGATTTCATTTATTATTTAGGCCAGCAGCTGTTTAACTATTGCGCCAGAGATGGAAGACTAAAGGGAAACGCTACTGGAGATGGAAGACTAAAGGGAGCCGCTGCTGGAGACGGAAGACTAAAGGGAGCCGCTGCTGAAGACGGAAGACTAATGGGAGCCTCTGCTGGAGACAGAAGACTTAGGGAGCCGCTGCTGGAGACGGAAGACTAAAGGGAGCCGCTGCTGGAGATGGAAGACTAAAGGGAGCCGCTGCTGGAGATGGAAGACTAATGGGAGCTCCTGCTGGAGATGGAAGACTAAAGGGAGACGCTGCTGAAGATGGAAGACTAAAGGGAGACGCTGCTGGAGATGGAAGACTAAAGGGAGCAGCTACTGAAGACGGAAGACTAAAGGGAGACGCTGCTGGAGATGGAAGACTAAAGGGAGCCGCTGCTGAAAACGGAAGACTAAAGGGAGCCGCTGCTGGTAAATTCTACGGCATGCTTTGATCGGGCATTGGATTATGGCCAAAGTATCTGATATACGACTGATACAGCCTCTACCATGGAAGATCTCATTATCAGAGTTTCCAAATGCTGTAACGGATGTGGGGCACAGTATATTATGGGTCTGGAACAAACTGTCCAAGCCTTACTTTGGGCCACAAAGAAGTGGGTTTTATGTGAAAATGTGTAGAGTTTACACCAAATATGTCATTTGTGGACGGAACTGTGTGGCGTTTGAGTGGAGTCAGGCGGGGGTTTGCTTTGTCACGTCTTTGGGCATAATATAGGTGTTGCCTATAGCAATCAATCAGATTCGAGCTGACATTTTCAAGTATGTATTAGGAAAGTGAGAGCTGGAATCTGATTGGCTGCTATGGGCAACATCCCCACTTCTCCGTTCTTGCAGCTTAGTAAATCTGGCCCTCGGTCTCTTTGCTGCGGCTGCTTAAAACATTTTTTCATTTTCTGGTTCTGTGAGGAGGAGGGGGGTTTCTGGGTAATAAGAACTCCCCCCCCCCTCCTTCCCAAGTGCGTGCGCTGCTATAACCCTTCCCTAATAAGCAGCATCTACTAGAAAGCCAAGCAAGAGACCAGCCATAATGGGCGCAGGAATAATAGAAAATAATTGACTTAAAGAGTAGTGAATGCCTGGTAGCTACTCCGGACAGACGGGGATCAGGTTTATACAATGGAAGAAAACTGAAATGATTCATGTGCCTTATGAAATCGGGGTAGATCCAGAACTCCGCCTGCAATCCGTTTACTAGCGTAGCGTATTTTTCACGTGCGTACCTTCTATACACTCCCATAGGCACACCCCTTGAATGTACGTACTTTGACCGATTTCTGCTTTTAAAACCCTACCTTAACTTTTGGCCACGTAACCGCTGTCGTTTGCACACGTACGGATAGGCAACGCGGACTTACGCCGCTAAGCACGCCCATACTGTACACTTTAAATAAAAACCCCCGCCTACATTGCGTATTTTAGCACACGTAAAATTGACACGCCCACACGTACGAATTTACGCAGCAAATACGTGAATGACCCATACGCTCACATTTATGTTACCAGGCGTAAACTCACACAGAAGCGTTGTTCTGGATCTGGGCCATCATCTTTATCTCTCTCTTGAAATTGCGCACCCTAATTAGACCGGTTATCCCCGGCACGCCATTCTAACACAATCTCCAGCTGTCTCTCCCTCTCTATAGTTTTCTTTTTTCTTTCCACTTAATCAGATTGCTGGATTTTTGGCTTCCAGCTCTGTTACCTTTTGTTCTCCATTTAGAAATTAACCTTAAGTCTTGCCGGCTTCGGAAAAGTAATTGCTTCAACTGATCTGAGGGACGTTCCCTCCTCTTCCACAAAAGATGGAATATGATTATCATTCAGCGCAGGAGGCCGCCATTACTGACAGGGAGCCAATGGCATGGAATCTTTATCACGGGCTGGTCTGCACATTGCGTTACTCACGGCAACCTTGAAAGACCAGTTAGCAAAAATCTGGCAATGCTGGAGAAATCTCAGAGCTGCAGGAAGTCACAGGCAGAAGCGTCGATGGCAGGGTTGCATGCAGCGACGGGGCTTAATAATGCATTTTATGCAAATTGCATCATTTAGCCCCACCCCTCGACTATTAATTACCTATTTTTTAACTTTAATAGACTTGGGGGTGGGGCTTGGTGGCGCAAGTCCCTCCCTGTCCATAGCAACACTAGGTTTCCATGAAACCACAGGCCTTAAGTCCCTTGCGGGAGATTTGCAGGCGGAGTCTCCCGGACATTACGGGAGAGTCGGCAACCCTGGTCTATGCAGAATCTTAAAAATCAATGATTAGTGGATCTGCAGCACCCCCTCATTCATCCCCCTACTGCCAATGAGTCCCTTACACTGCAGAGACCAGCAACATGCAGCTTCAATATTTCATCCCCATTGATTAGTACCTGCTTGGTGTAAGTGTTAACCAGGGGAATAACTACAAGTGCAGCAAAGGGGGATCTATTAAAAGTCAACAACCCTGTATTACATACTTGAGAATATCAGCTAGAATCTGATTGGTTGCTATAGGCAACATCTCCATTTTTTGCTTTCCTGCTGCTTAGTAAATCTGGCCTGAGAAATCTGAGAATTTTCAGCTTTAGACATATACAAGATTTGGAATAAAGCCGAATAAGAAGGATAATAACAATGATAACAATGAGGGCTGTGAGAGATATCGCACAATACAAGCGATCAGGCAGAAAGTATTGTCTCAAAAATGTGCTTAAAACTTCTGTTGCTATGGTAACATGTGATGGTCAAATCACATAATACAAACCAAGAAACAAGTAACGAGGCAAAACTCATCAGACACCATGTTAATGATTGCTACGGGAAAGAAGAAAGGAAGGATTTGAGGAGGCGTGTCTAAGGAAGAGGGGGTGTGGCTTGTATCAGCCAGAGGAGGCATGGCTTGTATCAGCCAGAGGAGGCGTGTCTTGTATCAAAGGAGGTGTGTCTTGTATTAGCCAGAGGAGGCGTGTCTTGTATCAGAGGAGGTGTGTCTTGTATTAGCCAGAGGAGGTGTGTCTTGTATCAGAGGAGGTGTGTCTTGTATTAGCCAGAGGAGGCGTGTGTTGTATCAGCCAGAGGAGGCGTGTCTTGTATCAGAGGAGGTGTGTCTTGTATTAGCCAGAGGAGGGTCTTGTATTTAGCCAGAGGAGGTGTGTCTTGTATTTAGCCAGAGGAGGCGTGTCTTGTATCAGCCAGAGGAGGCGTGTCTTGTATCAGCCAGAGGAGGCGTGTCTTGTATCAGAGGAGGTGTGTCTTGTATTAGCCAGAGGAGGTGTGTCTTGTATCAGAGGAGGTGTGTCTTGTATTAGCCAGAGGAGGCGTGTGTTGTATCAGCCAGAGGAGGCGTGTCTTGTATCAGAGGAGGTGTGTCTTGTATCAGCCAGAGGAGGTGTGTCTTGTATCAGGCAGAGGAGGCGTGCCTTTTATCAGGTAGAGGAGGCGTGTCTTGCATCAGCCAGAGGAGGCGTGTCTTGCATCAGCCAGAGGAGGTGTGTCTTGTATTTAGCCAGAGGAGGCGTGCCTTGTATCAGGCAGAGGAGGCGTGTCTTGTATCAGGCAGAGGAGGCGTGTCTTGTATCAGACAGAGGAGGCGTGCCGTGTATCAGCCAGAGGAGGCGTGTCTTGTGACAAGTCAAAGGGTGTGTCAATCATTGGACTGTATTAGATATTAATATATTATTACAGAAAAGTTTCACTGTAACCAACTAGAATTCAATGGGCCTGATCCAGACTAAATTACGACAGGCAATTCACGCACGCGGAGACACAGTGTTACCTGTATGTAACTCCGTACGATAGGGTGTGTCATCCTTACGCAAGCCGAAAATACACATTGTGGGCGGAGGGAGGCATTTAAATTGTACAGTGTGGGCGGGGTCAGGCACTTACGTATGACAAGGCGAAACGTACGGCCAGAGATACGCCAGGAAAAGTTAAGGCGGGATCTGAATACGTAAGTCGGCTAAGTTACGTACGTAAGAGGGGAGCGCCCAGGTGAGGGCGTTGTCCTTAGTAGCGCATAACTCCAATACACAGGCGTACATCAAATGACCTTACGTCTGGATCCGGTCTCTGTAAAGATGACAATCTCCTGTACTGAGTTACATTACACATCTATAACATTATGACCATGGGCCTGATCCAGAACTATGCTTCGAAGCAATTTTACGTGTGGCGGAGACGTAAAATCGCTGTTTAGAACGCACTGTGCATGCGCACCACAGAAAATACGCACATTCACGTAGCGTAATTGTGAACGTATGGGCCATTCACGTATTTGTCACGTAAATACTTACGTGTGGGCGTCCTAATTTTACGTGAGATAACAATACGTTCCAATTACGTGAAGTAGGTGGAGGTTTGTATTTAAAGTGTACAGTATGGGCGTGCTAAGCGGCGTACGTTCACGTAGTCTATACGTCCGTTAGCGGACGTACACTGTTACGTGTGAAAAAGTTAAGGTAGGGTTTGGGAAGCGTATCTTGACAAAATACGAGGAAGTGTTTGGAAGCGTATCTTGACAAAATACGTCCGTACAAGGGGTGTGCCGAGGGGAGTGTAGCGAATTTATGCGCACGAAAATACGCTCCGCGAATAAACGTACGGCAAACGTTGTTCTGGATCTACCCCCATGGCATCTTCCTTGCGATGTCTCCAGTGCAGGGGCACAGAATCCAGCTTCATAGCCTGGTACAACTACAGTAATAGAGAGACTGTGGGGCGTGTTCAGAGATCCGTTTCTCTATGTACGCAATTATACGCACGGCCGGGGCAACACCCCCGACACTCCCCTCTCCCAGATGATTTACGAGTCCCTAGACCCCTCTGTTCATTCCGTGTGTACCTGTGAGCGTATATATGTGCTCCGTTATAACCGCGCCTCCGTGCGTTCTTTTAAATGCCTCCCCCCACCCTCTTTTATGAACAGATATTTGCGCCGCCCATCCGCACGTATGCACCCAAGTGCGATTCGCATCACGTGCGTTTATTCAACGTAACTTAGGTAAATAATGTTACTACGCATGCGCAGTTGATCCGATCCTAAAATTACGCACGCAACTCCCCTCGAAAACGGATCTCTGAACACGGTGCAATAACAGCTGAGGAGGTAAAACAGAGCCAGACGGAGAAGTATCGCACAGCGTGCAGGAACTGAGCGTGTGCTGGGAACGCCAGGCTAGTCGCCAGCTCTGGCGGAATAGTTGTGACCAAGCTAATAAAACTCCACGGAACAAGCTCTTCCCCTTCTCCAGAATTGGCTCTGAGCCATCTTTACGCCACATCTGTCCTGCCTCACGCACGTGACCTTCTAGCTCCTGATTTCTCCCCTTCCCCAGAACTGGGTCTGTTCCATCTCTTCCTCACCGCCGGTCGGCATCAGGGAAGATAGGAATATCCGGGAGACTCCCGAAACTTCTCTTGAGAGACGGCAAATCCCCCGCCGTGGACTCCAAGCCGTGGTTTGTATGCCCCCCTTCCTCTGTTGTGAGCTGTCCTAATGTTGGGCCGGATCCAGACCTGATAATGTATGTAGACTACCGGACGTATAACATATGCGTCCGGTGTTTAGCGTTTTTTCCTATTGCGCATCCGTAGTACATTTTTTACGTTATCTCTATCTTTTCCTTTACGTAGATTGCGTAAATGCGGTCTGAAAGACCGCAAGGAAAACTTACGTAGATAACGTAAAAATGTACTATGGAGGCGCGATTGGAAAAACGCTAAACACCAGACGCATATGTTATACGTCCGGTAGTCTACATACGGCCCTTTGTGTGGGTAAGTGGCCTGATATGACTGGATGGCGCATGTGATATTATGCTAGGGTTACGATAGTATTTGCAATGAGCTTTGTTTCACCTCCGTCCACAGCGCTTGTACAGACTGCTGATCCGCACAATAGAATTAAGGAAGGCTTGAGGCAGCGTAAGTATGAGAGAGGGGAGTGACAGGGGAGAGGGGAGTGACAGGGGAGTGACAGGGGGAGTGACAGGGGGGTGCAGGGGAGTGACAGTGGAGTGAGAGGGGAGTGACAGGAGAGTGAGAGGGAAGTGACAGGAGAGTGAGAGGTAAGTGACAGGGGAGTGACAGGGGAGTGAGAGGTGAGTGACAGGGGAGTGACAAAAGAGTGAGAGGGAAGTGACAGGGAAGTGACAGGAGAGTGAGAGGTAAGTGAGAGGGGAGTGACAGTGGAGTTAATTTCCCTCTCACTATTAGTAATAAAGTAATCCACAATATAGAAACCTGGAATTTAGTGGCAGAGAGGAACCACTTTACTTTTCTGTATTATTTTCTTTTTCCTTGTAACATTAGGCCTGATCCAGACCTACGCTCATGAAACGCTCTTGTGCGTAGCGTATTTACGCAGCGTACCTACGATGCACTCCCCTAGGCACTTCCCTTGTTTGTACTTAGTTTTGCCGTCTTACACAGAGCAAATCCTACCCTAACTTTTTTGAGCGTAACTACAGGTGTCCGTAAGCTCCTTGCGTATTTACGGCACTTAGCACGCCCATACCGTACGATTTAAATGCCTCACCCCACCCTTGGTGAGTATTTACGGATTTCATATGGCAGTCACGCCCGCTTGAGCATTGTTACGAGGCTGGTACACTCAAGGCCCATACGCTCAGAATTTCATCGTGTAATATCTGCCCTGCACATGCGCAGTAAGTACAAATGGCCGTTTTTACACTTACGCAAAGCGTAAAAACACGGCCGAGTTTAGGTCTGGATCAGGCCCATTGAGGCTATCCTCAATGTTAAAATACTTATTATTTTTAAAGGTTTTCCCATGTCCCCCTCTCCTATCAGCTCCAAGCTATACTTATGGTGCTATATATTTTGTTATGTATTCTAATACTTTACATTAATACACCTCTCCAAAGTCCGCTGTCCCTCTGTGAGGATCAAAAAGTCAGGAGTCCTGCCATTGTGGACTCGTTCAGGGAACCTATGCCACCCAGAACTGAAGTGGGCACCAGGGCTCCAGTTCAGGCCAGGTACTTGTTGTTACCCTTCAATTGCACCAGTCTCAGACCTGGAAAACCCTAGTAAGCTATAGTCATAGGCATGTGCCTAATGGGCAATCTAACAATGATTTAATGGGAACTTGAACACTGTAAACAGCCACAAGCTTCATGGAAAACTCTTGTTTATACCTCTACTTTCCTAATGCCGGATGAAAGGTTACCATAGTGACTTAAATTAGCCGACTCTTGAGAAGGAACTAACCCAGCACCAACCTCACACAATGACTCATACT
Organism: Limnodynastes dumerilii; assembly: GCA_011038615.1. Classification (NCBI taxonomy): domain Eukaryota; kingdom Metazoa; phylum Chordata; class Amphibia; order Anura; family Limnodynastidae; genus Limnodynastes; species Limnodynastes dumerilii. Next base: position 135,240 of record WWET01004143.1, read on the forward strand.
GCTATGCAAAACTATTATCTATTACAAAACTATTATCTGAACTATTGAATAGCAAAACACAAATAAAAAAGTAAAAGTCTGTTTTAGATTTTGAAGGTCTAAAAATTGAAGTATGGGAATAAAATAAAACATCTAAAATAAAGACTTAAAACAATTACCAAAACTCAGAACTGATTAACACCAAATGAAGCAGCATGGGAAGGGGATCATCATAAACAGCTGTGATTTATTATTTACATATTTATATATATGTATGTTTTGTTTATTGCACCCCTGATAAAAGCTGCCCTGTGACAGCTGAAACGTTGGAACTATTTGAATAAACTGCCCGCGGTAGCATTTCTGTATTGATTTATACAAGTTTTCATGAGTGCCTTTGTATACTGAACTATATATATATATATCCATGGGCACTGTCAGAGGGTATAAATATGACCTAATGACAGTAGAACTGTCATTAGAGCCGGGATGTCCTGCTAGCAGGACATGTTTTGCATCGTCCCCCACTGGATTTATTTTGGCAAACACCCTGCCTTATGATTAAAAGCTTACAAGACTGGACACCACCCAAGCAGAGCAGGTAAATCGTTTTCTTTATTTTTTTTACTGTATTTTTTATTTATTTTTTTACAATATAATGGCTGGCCCTAAGTTTTGTTTATTTTCTATGGGGGAAATTAACATGGTGCAGCAGGCCCTGGATGGCAGGGCATGCTTCAACTTGTGGTTCTCTCCAAAAAATATATATATAAAAAAAAGACTACACTTAGTTTAGGCTGCGCCAAGGTAACCCGTGGAGGGAGCCATTATGGCTCCGACTGCGGGTTTCCTAATTGGTGAACATTTTTTGGAATGGGCAATTCAAAGGTGCGTGTTTTATGCACCTTTGAATAGGACGTTTTAGAGGATCTGCTAAAATTATAATCCGGGCCATGGTTGCAAATGACCAGATTCATCCAACAACTGTTACTGATATTATTAATTTATTATTATTATTATTATTATTATTTACTAACATGTTCTTATTTAGCACTATCAGATTACATAGTGCTTTACAGAGAATATTTCCCATTCACATCAGTCCCTGCCACATTGGAGCTAAGAACACATACATCCATTCCCTAACACACACACATACACACACACACATGAGGGCTAATTTATTCAGCAGCCAATTAACCTATCAGCATGTTTTTGAAGTGTGGAAGGAAACCGGAGCACCCGGAGGAAACCCACACAGACATAGGGAGAACATACACACTCCACACAGACACAGGTAGAACATACACACTCCACACAGACACAGGGAGAACATACACACTGCACACAGATAAGGCCTAGTCTGGGAATTGAACTCATGACCTCAGTGCTGTGACACACAATGCTACTCACTGAGCCACCGTGCTGCCCCAACAATATCAGTAGCGTGAATTCAATATATTATAAGAAGGAAAAAAGAGACAATCTTTGGACACAAGTGTTTATCGAAGTAATAAAACATAATCTCTGTTACAGCGATTACTGACCCCTCCTCACAATAATACCAATCGCTGCAGGGCATGGCGGCTTCAGGCTTGGCAGGGAATTCGGGCAGAGCGCGAGAGGTCTCTCTGCCTCCCGTTACAGTTAGGTGGGATTTGATGACGTCATATTTGTCTTCAAGCGACGAAGGCTGCCGTACCGGCTATGGGCCCAATCCCTGGGTCCGCATGACAGGGGATTTACGTACAGCGCGTACGATGCTGTGAGGGTTGGCGCACGTAAGGTATGTTACGTATGCCAGCTGTCACGGGAAATGGGCTGTCCCCTCGTTCATGACATTCGTATCGCCACCGTCAAGGCGGAGATCCACGTGTAAATTAGGAGGCCGCAGACCTGGTCGTGAAAGTTAAGGTAGGTATCTGGACACGTAAATGTCCAGATTTACTACCTTTAGCGGGGAGTGCCGGGGGGGCGTTCATTCCCCACTACGAAAACGGCCGTAATGACCTCGGGCGCCCGTAAAGCCTGCGTGGGTCAGGATCCGGCCTATAGTGTGGACACAGGTCAATGACCTGCTCATTCACATTGATTTTCCTTTATTTTTTTTACAGGTTTATGTTTATATATTCTGTATTATTTCTACATCACAAACTCAAAATATTATAAAAATCCATCGTTGTCCCGTGGACTCCTGGCACGACGATGTAACCAATGGAGATGACATAAAATCTCACAGGACCTAAATACAGAAGAACAAACTGTTTTCTCTCTCTCTCTCTCTGTAAGTTCTTTCTGTCACCTTTCTGGTGTTATCAGTGTTAAGGAACAGGGACACAAATTCGTCACTTGCTGCGTTTATAATAAGCACTCGCTGCCGTCCTTTCTTCTCCGCAATTTCATGCACACTTTTCCTAGTTCTTGAAGAGAAAATCAATTCCAACAGAAATATCCAGCGTCTAAACCATCCATTATAAAAGTAATGCTAAAGGAGCAGGGTATTTGTAACGTGGCAAGCCTTCGACGGCTGCTGCTAATGATTTAGCATTCAGATAGTGAGCAGAGAGGCTTTGAATTGCCACTCTGAGCTCTCTCTGCATTGTGTCATCACATGACATGCTGAGAGCTGTCAGCCTGTGTCTGTGTTGCAGACTGGCTGTCATTTGGGTTTGATAAGAAAACAAGGAAAGGTAACAATGACGTATTATGAAAAGACCTAAGTTTATATTTATGACACTCTCATGTTAAATTGTACAGATGGATTATTTTTATTCCAACTAGTCAAATTGCCGCATTTCATTAAGAATACGCACGTTCCGGCATTGTTACTCTGATCCGGATTCACAGTGTAGTTTACGCTATCTACGTACAGAAATGGTACGTAGATAGCGCAAATAAGCTACTACGCATGTGTAGTTACTCAATTCTTAAAACAAATTACGCAAGTCGAAAACTACGTAACTGTGAATCCGGACCTCTCTCATGGGGCCTGATTCAAGATACGATTTTCATGCAACTTAGGAGCGTATATTTAGGATCTTAGAAAATTCGCATCAATGCGCATGCGTAGTAATAGTGCAACGCCGTCTACGTAGCGGTTAGGAGCGTAAATTCGCTAAGAGCGTAAGTTTTAATTGATCGCAAGCACTTAAGATCTTAAGTGCTGCGAAAGTTTAAGATCTTAAGGATTTGCATGGAAATGGGCGGGGGGGGCAGGGAGATGAGGGAAAGTGGGCGCGGGCTGACACTTAGGATCGCAAATAAACGCTACTACTTCCCTTAAGATCACAAATGACAGCGCAGAGTTAGTGTTAGTCAATGGTGGTCTAAATTTAAGATCCACCGCTGTTTGCAAGGGGAGTGACTCTTTATGCAGTGGGCTGTAACCTGGTAAGATCTTACCTAAGGTGCATATATTTGCGATCTTTTCGCAATCGCATCTCTGAATCACCCCCATGGTGTCTTGTTGCTTCTATGTATAATCCGATTTAATTATTGTTATATACCTTGTTCCCCACCTGAACCAGCAGACCTTGCAAATATATTTACTCCTCTCCCAACAGCGAATCATCTCCTTCACGCCGGCCCATGAGGTCTCCTGAGCGTCTACCGGATCGGATTTCTGTATGAACAGGGGTCATTTTCAGATCACAGGGATCGCAAAGTGCCTCACTTTTACATATGCGCATATTTACACGCCTTATCGGAGCGCTCCTCGTCGATGGGGCAGATGAAAGTACAACATAGAAACATAGAAAGTGACGGCAGATAAGAGCCACATGGCCCATCTAGTCTGCCCATTTGTTTATTGAAAACTATACTGACCCTAGACCCTATTTACCCTCAATTGGGGTTACAATTTAGGATACCCTTATATTTAACCCAAGCATGTTTAAATTGTTCTACTGTACTGGCATCAACCACCTCAGATGGGAGAATATTCCACTTATCTATCACCCTTTCAGTGAAGTAATTTTTC